>MU746152.1:64175-161669 GCA_026770625.1 Nicotiana glauca
TGGAAATAAATACTACACACTTAAATATTCAATAAAAATCAAGGGAATGAAGAAATAAACATAAATGGGTAAGAAAATCTTAACCCCAAGCTTCAATCATCAAGACCCAAGTGTGTGTGCAAAACCCTAACTTTCAAAAATGTTCTCTCTAAGTCTTATGAACTAAAAAATATGCCAAAAGATCTCCTTACAAATGAGCCTAATTGGGTATTAAATGGTTTGGGGATCAAATGTGTGAAATTCCAGAATTGTCCATGCCTGAAGCACGATTCTCGCAATTGCAAACAGAAGATCGGAATTCCCAAATGTGCCCAGATTGCTCAGGTCCGCATTTGCGAAGTTCTCTTCGCATTTGCGAAGTTTGACTACTTCAGTTGACTTCGCATTTGCGATGCTTCACTTTTTCAGTTGACTTCGCATTTGCGAAGTTCTCTTCGCATTTGCAAATCTTGACTTTTCTTTTTGACTTCGCATTTCCCAAGCCCTTGTCGCAATTGCGACCCCTGAGGGCACTGCCCAGATTTTTCTCTCTTTTTGGATTCTTTTGACTTGTTTTCACTTGGTTTCTTCACCATTACTTCTAAGTCACACTCACCCTGTAAAATAGAAGTAAATGACATTAAATACATGATTTTATCACTCAAACATAACAAAAGTATAGGTTTAAAGGCAAGATAAGTTGGTAAAATACCAACTTATGACACCCCCAAACTTGAACTATTGCTTGTCCTCAAGCAACGAAAATGACAAAATCTCTTCCCAAGTTGATAAGTCAACCTTATATCCTTATCATACCAAGCCAAAAAGAAGGTCTACTTTAAGCACAAATGCATGACTTCGATTGGTACCAACAATTATTCCAAGGCATATGAATTATCAAGCACTTCACATGAACTTCATTATACTTCAAGTGCTCAAACACTAATGCAAATCAAAGTAGCAATCAAGTCATGACACTAAAGCTTCAAAATTTGCCTCTCTATCACAATCAACTTTCTTTGTTCATTCTTTTCAATTGAAAATGAGATTAAATTCACAACTCAAATCTCACGTTCCCTCACATTTAAGAGAGGATCCCACAATCATAAATCTTAATTTCAAAACAAAAATGGGATATCAAATGGAAAGAATTAACTCTCTCTCAAAAAGATGTTCAAATGCGTACAAGTAGTACCATAGGCTTGCCCTTCATGTATTTCTCCACTAATGTAGACAACTTAGTTCAAAATCAATTAGGACTTAAAGGGTTGTAGTTTAGGCTTTTGGTTCAGGTAAGGCAAAATTTTGGTTAAAGTGACTCAAAACCTCCCAAAGCACTATAATATTTACAATTAAAGTCCCCTTCCTTCAAAAATATTTTTCATCCATACTTCACTTTTCATTCCACACCTAGTCTTCCCTTTATTCACTACTTTTTATCACTTTATTCTACATACATCTTTTTTTATTCTTTTTTTCAAAGTCAAGGAAGATTTCATAATTTTTTTTTCTCTACCTTCCACCTTTTCAAACAACATCCATATCACAACTTTTTCAACCTTCAACCCCCAAACTTAGACTTTTAGCCTATATTTACACTTTCAAAGCACTTACGGAGGTAGGGTGCCAAAATCTAGATCAATTATGAACAAAGGATTAAAGCTTGTAATATGGTTGCCAAAGAATAAGGTTAAAGGCTCAAAATGGGTTGACTAGGGAAAATATTTAAGGGTAGGAAATTTAAGGTATACTAGCAGTCCAAGGAAGACCTAATATCATTTTTCAAACCAAGTTAGTCTATAATTTTGCCTTAAAGCACTTTCCGAGCAAGTTCTAGACCACGAGTACTACAAAAGAACTCACAAATCTCACAAATAAATCTCACCACACATGGCACATGAAAACTCAAGTGGAATACAAATCCAAAATCCAATTATAACAAATGACGCAAAGTGGATACCTACAGCCTAAAGAAAGCTATTTAGTGAATTAAAAAGCCAAAAATTGAGTCTAAAAGGTCATGACTTTTTTTGTCAATTATTTTCTTCTTCAACAAACACCAATGCATATTTGAAGGTTTAAATTATGTTGGTACCAAACAAGCCACACTTGGCCAATGGGCACAAATCCCAACTAAAACCATTTATTTTTCTAATTTAACAAAAGCTAATCCTAACTACAAGACTAATTCTGTTAAGAAAGTTGTCAATCTATCCATCATCGGGAAAAGTCGACAATTTTTTTATTTTTTTTACAATTACCCGGTTCAAGAAGAAAATTGGCATCCTTGAAAAAAGAACCGTGGTATAAAGAAAACCAAGGATATCACCAATAACACAAAGCATACTAAAAAAATTAAGAAGCTATTAAATATTAAGTAACTAAACATACTAATAAAAATTTAGAAGCTAATAAATATCAAGTAACTGAACATACTAATAAAAATTTAGAAGCTAATAAATATCAAGTAACTAAACATACTAATATCAACATACTTATATAACACATGATATAGAAATATACTAATAACAAAATGGAAAACAATCACAGTACCAATCTGCCATATCCACAATTATACTAAAATAACAGTTATACAAGAAGCCACCCCCAACCAAAGATTTTGCATTGTCCCCAATGCAACAAAACATGATAGAGTCAAAATGAAGGAAAGTGCTCCCTGAATACTGCATCAACTGCTCTCCTGGCTATAAGAGTTAGAATCATCCTCATCTCCTTCATCCTCGGGCCACTCAACAGGAACCTCATCATCCTCCACAGCCATGGTCGATGGTATCCGGTCCTGAGGCTTTAGGACCTTCCACAGCCCCTTCACACCATTCCACATGCGAATAAAGAATTTATCTCTTTTCTTCTCCCTTTTTACCATCTGGGTGTGTGACTTTTCCAGGTTGCCATGCGAAGTGCTCAATTCACCATGCTTCTTGGCCAACTCAGTGTACGCTTTCTCCAGTTCTTTAAGGTGACCCCCCTACTTCCTTTGATCTTCAATGTATTTTTGGAACTCTTTCTTTGAAACGTAAGAAGGTCCCTCAGATGTCTCCCCAGGTCCCTGTGGAAGACCAGCCACTAGTTTGCGAATCACTCACATCTCCTCACCAAGCACAGAAAATGGTCCAGCTGCAGAGGATGATGGCTGACTACTAGGATCAATCTGTGAAGAAGAAGCTATCTTTCTCTTTTTTCTTTTCACTGCACCTCCCCCTCCTCTTTTCTTCAACGGATGCAGAGGCTTTCCCGGATCTATCCAATTGTCCCTGGAGCGTCTTCCACCCCAGCAAGCTGCATAGCTCAGTGATAAGGGATTGGAATATCAATGAAGGACAGTTCTGATTCCGATACTCCCTTAGTTCGTTGATGAAGATCTCACCAACATTCAGCTGAATACCATCGAGGATGCAGGCTATCATTTGAGCTCTTAAGACTGGGATGTTCCATATGTTTGAAGTAGGGGAGATACGGCTGCATATGATAGCCAGCCATATCTTTGCTTCGTTAGTGAATTATTTTGATGTGATCCCCCTCTTGTCAGCCGCCCATGGAACATATGCACCCGGGCATAGTTTGGACACCAACCACTCCCCTGAAGCACAATCTTTTGCCTTGAATGGGGTCATGTCGTGGTGTGGGAAATGATAGAAGTCATTCACAGCTTCAGCCCCAAAGTGCACCATTTTTCCCCGAATTCTCATCTTTGGCTTCTTCAACTTTATAGCCGGGAGATTCGCATATAATTCCCTCACCCATTGCTCATTTGCTCGGCAAGGTTTAGGGGCAAAACAGTTCCATCCCATGTCCATTAGCCTTTGGTAGAACTCGGGAAGACGTTCCTGGACATCGTCCATCAGTATACCTCTTTCTGGAAGCACCTTCTTTGAGATAAGGTTTTCAAAATACCGTTCTTAACACTCCGACGACAAGAACCTGTTTTGGTCAAAGTTTTGTTCAGCTTCCACGGAGTTGTCACTTGCCGATCCTTCAGGGTTCGAGCCTATTTTCAAATTATAGTGCCTATTAACAAGTGATAAGAGTGAAAACATGGTATGGCTATGAAGAATAGTGCAAATTGAAGCTAATATACCAAAAGAATGATCGGACTGTCGAAAGTCAGACTTAGAAAAAATTCCAGGATTTTCAAATTTTGAGATGCAAGCTCTCTGATGTCGCAATTCCCAATATTTTATCGCAATTGCGATATCAGTAGTTATGGGAAATGCGAGAAATACCTCGTAATTGTGAAGTGCACCAAAGACTGATATGTTCGCACTTGCAATAGAATCTTCGCAATTGCGAAGGTAGCTGGGAGTTGTTTTCCGCAATTGCAATCACCTTATCGCAAATGAGAAATCGCAAATGCAAAAAGGACTTCACAATTGCGATACCATCGTCCCCAGCCTCACCTTTTTCAGAGAACAGATTTGAAGCCCTAAAATTTTTCAACCCAAGACTTTTTTAACGAACCCAATCATTAATCAAGCATAAATCATGCATTAAACTTCATAGACGACCATGAATCATAAAATGCCGATGGTTTGGCCAAGAGTTTCATTCGGGCCTTACATGGAACACATAAAGAGCACAAAAAATTTGCTTCTATTTGATGAGTAGTTTGGTACTCAAACTTCCCCAAATTTCTTAGCAACCACATATTCACACACTCTCAACCAAACCTCACCCAAAAATCAACATGTTTTGAAAAACAATTTTGACAATTTTTGGGGAAAGAGGTGACTGCCATTTGAGCCCTAGGGTTGCAGAATACCAAGAAAAATAAAAGAGAAGGTGAAGACGAAGAAGAAGGAGTAATGAGATTAAGCTTTCATACCTTATTCTTTGTAACGAGGAGTGAAAGTTGAAGGATTTTTAGTGATGAGAGTGAGGGAGATGAGCTTGAGAGCCTTACCAATGGTTTTGTTCAATTTTGGTTCAAAAATGAACTATTGACCGCTTTTGTCCCCTCAGAAGTCGCAATTGCGAAGGTCACTCTTTTTTACACTATTCGCAATTGCAAACAAATGCTGGGAATTGCGATGGGGAAAGTTCGCAAATGCGAAGCCTGCCCCTGCATTTTCCCACAACTACTGGTTTGGCCTCTCCGGGTCATCCCGACCTGCTCAAATCAACTCCAAAAATTCTCAAACTTGGCAGATTAGTTACAAATAATATTCTAAGCTATCCTAAAAAAGAAAATTTCAAAAATGACTAAAAATTTTGAAAAATGATGCGTTGCTTCCCACCAAGCGCTGCATTTAACGTCGTGGCACGACACAAATAATATGACCACTTTTCTCGCCATTTGGATGATATGAATTGGGCGCCTAGCTTGGAATCAAGCTTGTGACCACGAGAGATGGGGGGTGGTAAGTTGATGATCGAGCCAATGCCTAAATTCTTCATTTTGCACTTCTTGGGTTGTATGCGAGGAATGTCATTTTGCTTTCTTGTTTCCTCAAACTGTAAAGTGTATGGTGTGAGTTTTTCCTCCTCGTATTCCTTCATTGATTCATGTGGTTCAACTTCCGTGTCACCACACAATTCCAACATTGAAAAATTCTTGGAATGTGACTTCAAACCTTCACTTTGCAATTTTTCTCGGATTTTGACATCCTCTTTTTCCCCCGAGCTAGAGTCAATCTCAACCAATATTGCATTCTCACCGGATGACTCTAATTCCATTTATTTCTTGGCATCACTAAAACTCATGGAGTCGGTTGGCGGATGTTCAATTTTTGAATCCTCATAGTAAAGCTCACTTTCTTCCTCGAAATTGGACTCTTCTTGGCTTTCTTCCACACACTCAAGTTGTCGGGCATAGCGAGCCTCAACCAAAGTTTGCATTTGATCTTCCAAAGTGCGGATATGTTCATCATTGTAAGCCAAGCTTTGTTTCAAGTCCTCGAGTGCAAAGTTGTGCTTCTCCTCATTTTCAAGAATGGTCTCCAACATGAGCATCATTCTCTCATTTCGAGCATTTGAGAGTTCTTCTTGGTTTTGATCAAGTGCCAAGATAGGGTCTTCACTTTCAATTTCCAAGGAAGATTTTTGGTTTTCATTCACTTCCGAGGCCTTTTGAGCCCTTGAAGCTTCGATCATTTCATCCATTTGTGAGTGCAACCGTTGAAGTGCTAAATCATTTTGGAGACTAGTCTCCAAAAGATGTTCCAAGGCATTTTGCTCCTTGTTTCCTTCTTCGAGTAGACACTCCAACATGAGCTTGAACTGTCCACTTTGGCCATGCTCAACTTCATCCATTTCCATAGCCCTATAATTCTCATCAAAACAAGTAGAATCATCATAGTAGGAGCTTGGGGAAGGGAAGGACCAATATGCACAATAATCCCAATGACCATTTTGGCAACCACACTTATCACAAATACTCCACTCATGGGTTTGAAATTGTGCACACAATCCACCTCCGGGAGAATTTAAACAATTTTGCCACGAGTGTGGTCCTCTACAATAAGGACAGGGGTCATCAAAGTATGAACAACTACCATCCGGCCAATTTTCATTATATGATTCCATTTTATAAAAATAAGAAAATAAACAAGAAACAAACAATTAAAATAGGCCCAAGGTAAGAAAAAGTAATTACACAAATATTCACAAGTTTGGACCAAAGCACTTTTGCTTACTTCTCAAACAACCTAATTATGCCAAATTATTTACCGGCAACAACGCCAATTTTTATGACATCCAAATCCACTACTAAAAAGCAATAAACACGGTCACATGCAATATAATTTACCTAACTATGAGTCGGGGTCGAATCCCACAGAGAACAATGTGTAGGCGATTAGGAATGTAAGAAAATTATCGCTAGTTGTGCAATGCCAAACACTAAGAATTTTGGTTGGAAAATATTTTTTTTATATCTAATTGCGGAAATGTAAACTAACCTAGAAAGCAAGTAAAATGATCAATGACTACAAGTATGATTGCATCGGAAATTAAACTCAAGTAACGATCCAATGTATTTCATGATTTTACATATATGAGAAAGTTTATGTTAATTAGCCACAGATAATAATTCTTAATTAGCTTCTTCCGAAAACTAACAAGACTTCCTAATTGAATTATCCCTAATCACAATTAGAAGATCAAGCACACCCGGAAGGCTACAAGTAGTTCAATCCTATCCCTAGGTAGAATCTATAAAATGAGGGTTAACGCCTCAAGTTCTTGTTAATTAATCTTTCCCAACCCCAAACTATTTTTCCCAAAATCAATTTGGAGTTAATGGGTGAGTGCTAGGGTTAGCTAATCCATTTGGAAACATTAAAGAACAAGAATAATTAAAGTAAAAAAAAACTCACTTCATAAATATATAAAAATCATTCAATACATAAGCACAACAAGGTATTTAATCCACACTTTAAATATGAGTACTTCCATAAACAAGATTCAAGTGATAGAAATAAATACTACACACTTAAATATTCAATACAAAGCAAGGAAATGAAGAAATAAACATAAATGGGTAAGAAAACCATAACCCCAAGCTTCAATCTTCAAGACCCAAGTGTATGTGCAAAACCCTAGCTTCCAAAAATGTTCTCTCTAAGTCTTATGAACCAAAAATATGCCAAAATACCTCCTTACAAATGAGCCTAATTGGGTATTAAATGGTTTGGGGATCAAATATGTGAAATTCCAGAATTGCCCATGCCTGAAGCACGATTATCGCAATTGCGAACAGAAGTTCGCAATTCCCAAATGTGCCCAGATTGCCCAGGTTCGCATTTGCGAAGTTCTCTTTGCATTTGCGAAGTTCTCTTCGCATTTGCGAAGGTTGATTGCTTCAGTTGACTTTGCATTTGCGAAGTCCTCTTCGCATTTGCAAAGTCCTCTTCGCATTTGCGATGCTTGACTTTTTCTGTTAACTTTGCATTTGCGAAGTTCTCTTCGCATTTTCGAATCTTGACTTTTCTTGTTGACTTCACATTTCCCAAGCCCTTGTCGCAATTGCGACCCCTGAGGGCACTGCCTAGATTTTTTCTCTCTTTTTGGCTTCTTTTGACTTGTTTTTACTTGGTTTCTTCACCATTACTTCTAAATCACAATAACCTTATAAAATAGAAGTAAATGACATTAAATACATGATTTTATCACTCAAAAATAACAACTTATCAACCTCAGCCTCTACCGTGGCCTCATCCTCTTTTGGACCTAACATGTTGTACTGGTGGCCATCCACCCAACCCGATAACACGTGTCCTCATCATATGTGAGATAATAGAATAATAGAAGTTTATTTCCCGTAATTAGCAAATTCGTACGACAAGAATACACGAAGGTGAAGTTTTCCTAAAGGTTTGGAAACCTCTCGAAGATAAGTACAAACATCTCTGTACCGATCCCCAAGATTCTACTAAACTTGTCCATGACTCGTAAGACCTATGTAAGTTAGGCTCTGATACAAACTAGTCACAACCCCAAATTCAACATGTCGTGATGACGCCTATCACATAACTAGGCAAACTGACATTTACAATAAAACTAGGCATTTGGTATTAAAAATAAAATGAAGAAAGTTTAACATTAATTACACTCATAAATAGGCGATATGAACAACTACAACTCGAATACAAACTTCTCCAAAATCTGGGTGTCACTGAGTACATGAGCACCTATACGATAACATAGCCAGAAACACTGTCTAAGAAGGTATAACCATACAAGGAAATACTTATAGATAGATGGGGAGAGTAAAGGTCTGCGGACGCCAAGTGTCACGCCCCATTTTTCTCGCAAAATTGGGTTTATGACATTTGGTATAGGACAACTCATTCCTTTTGGGAACTGGGTTTAGCATTTGAAGAGTCACCACCTAATGATTTATGGTGCATTAGGACACATTCAAGGTTCATTTCTTATCGATAACCAGAGATAGGGTAAGGGCTTGAAATTATCCTAAGGGGAAGATGTTAGTCACCCCTCAAGATCCACTAGTATGGTTCCCGGCCAGATAGTTCTTTGTGAATTTGGTGCAATTAACATATATATAGATAAGGCTCAAATAAGAGGGGATTTTCATAAACAATCATTTGAAAGACCAATTAAGGTTGATTCTAAACAAGGAGTTTCAATTCTTTTAAAAGAAGAGGGAAATGAAGGGAGAAGGTCCTAGGTTTATTAAAAATATGGACACATCAATGCAGTACCTTGTAATCACTCATCAGAAAAGGAGCTACACGTGGTATTAGCGCACAGGTCATCATATCCATATCTACCCTTTCCCACGCCATTTAAGGTATTAAAGCACGAATTGGTCTCGAACACAATTGCATGTTATAAACCGCCCCATTCCTATCAGTCATGGAGAGAATTAGGACTACTAATCCTAAAAGGGAAGGATATTAGGCTGACTTGAGGTTTGAAAGCTGAAAAATCTAGGGCGACATACAAAACATAGAGAAGACTGCACATATAAAGGGAAACAAATAAATACATAAGGCTCAAGTATACCTCCTCAAACAAAACAATCCAATAGCATGACTTAAACAAACGAGTAAGGTATGATTCTAAAGGTACTTGGGGGAAGAGGAGATTGTTGTTGTTGCAGCAGGTCTGGCCTATTACATGACTCAGTTAGGAAACACGAATCTGGCCTGCTTGCTGGTTGTAGCACTTAAACAAATAACGGAGGTGAGTTCAGTTTTATTTATATTATTCCCTAAGGCTTGCCTAAGTGTTTAGGTGAGACATTAGAAACGTGGTATCTATTGCTGATTTTGAGTGCCTTCACAACTTAAAATGAATAGTTTGACATATTTCACGACCCGGATTTCCCACCCTCGGGTGTCGTGATGACGCCTACTCGTGGAAGCTAGGCAAGCCACACATTTATAATCCATAAGTACTTTTGTTTTAGATCCATTTTTTTAACCAATTAATTTAGCAGGAAATAAATAATTAAATAACAACAGAATTCGTAATTTAACGGAAGACTTAAGCGAAATAAACCAAGATAATAAGGAAGATCCACATATGCCTCTACCCAGAACTAGTGCCACAACATTCACGGACTAGTAAGATTTACTACATACAACTGTTTGAAAGAGAGTAACATTGTTTCTCTCGAACACAAGAGATAACATAACATAAATAAGGATAGAGGAGACACCGGGCCTGCGGACGCCTGCAAGGCTACCTCGGTGTCTCGGAGGACTGAAGGCTAGCTTCCGAGCTACTAATGTTGTCCAGTACCTGCATTTGTGCAAAAGTGCACAGAGTGTAGTATCAGCACAACCGACCCCATGTGCTGGTAAATGGTTAGCCTAACCCCGACAAAGTAGTGACGAGGCTAGACAGGACTACGACATAAACCTCTGCAGTAATATATATATCTACAGCGGGAAAATAACAAGAATAACCATTTTAAATGGGAAGGGAACATGCTTCGGGGATAATAGATAATATAGAAATTCAAGAGAATAATAAGGAATATCAATATATTATCTCTTGTATTCGAGACAGACAATGTTACTCTCTTTCAAACAGTTGTATGTAGTAAATCTTAGTAGTCCAAGAATATTGTAGCACCGGTTCTAGGTATAGGAATATTTGGATCTTCCTTATTATCTTGGTTTATTTCGCTTAAGTCTTCCACTAAATTACGAATTCCGTTATTGTTTAATTATTTATTTCCTGCTAAATTAATTGGTAAAAAAACAATAGATCTAAAACAAAAGTACTTATGGATTATAAATGTGTGGCTTGCCTAGCTTCCATGAGTACGCGCCATCACGACCCCCGAGGGTGGGAAATCCAGGTCGTGACAAGTTTGTATCAGAGCACTAGGTTACATAGGTCTCACAACAAACAGATAAGCTTAGTAGAGTCTGAGGGATTGGTACAGAGACGTCTGTATTTATCTCCAAAGGCTACAGAGTTAGGCAAAGATTCACTTCTATTCTTCCCTGTCGTGCGATTTTGTTCTCTCAATGCTAAATTGAAACCTCTACTCTTGTCCTTTCGCGAATAGTGAGGTCATGTACCACTTCTTCAACTAAGTAGCAACATAGACCAGTGATAGATGAGCTTCATCTTCAAAGGCCATGAGAAGGTAAAGGTATTAAAGGTGGAGGTAGAGGTGCTAGAAGCGGAGGTAAAGGTAGAGATGCTAGAAGTCGAGGTAAATGTATTGTTCTAGTATGTGGTAGAGAAGCTTCGATTTTATTCTGCGCTGTATCTGGTCATGCCCAGTGATTCTTTGAGTGCCTTGTTTATGTGTTTATGCTGATGGGTGATTCTATTCTGGTGGATTGCATATCCATTGTTCACGTATAGTGGTTATTGGCGATTGTAAGACTCATGTTGATTTGCTTCTTCTGGACATGGTTGGTTTGATGTTATATTGAAGATGGGCTGGTTATCACCTTACCATGCAATCTTGGACTGCCATGCCATGACTGTGACCTTAGCTTTGCTGGGTATACCTCGTTTATGGTGGAGAGGTACTCCAGGTCATTCTACCCGCAATGTTATCTCGTACGTGAAGACCTGACATAGGGTCGAGAAGGGGTGTTTGGCCTATTTAGCATATGTTCGCGATTCCAGTGCTGAGGTCCCTTCTATTGATTCTGTACCCATTTTCCGGGAGTTTCCCGATGTTTTCCCTTCAGACCTGCCGGGTATGCCACCCGACAAGGACATTGATTTTTGCATTAATTTGGCTCCAGGCACTCAGCCCATTTCTATCCCGCCATGTCATGTGGCCCCGCCGGAGTTGAAAGAGTTAAAGGACTAGTTGTAGGATTTGCTTGAGAAGGGTTTCATTAGACCTAGTGTTTTGCCTTGGGGTGCGCTGGTGTTATTTGTCAAGAATAAGGAAGGGTGTATGAGAATATGCATAGATTACCGATAATTGAACAAGGTAACGATCAAGAATAAGTATCCACTACTGAGGATTGATAATTTGTTCGACCAGCTTCAGGGTGCCAGGGTATTATCCAAGATTGCCTTGCGATCTGGCTACCATAAGTTGAGGATTAGGGCATCTGATGTCCCTAAGACAGCCTTCCACACTCGGCATGGGCATTTTGAGTTCTTGGTTATGTCATTTGGGTTGATCAATGCCCCAACAACATTTATGGAATTGATGAACCGAGTGTTCGGGACTTATTTAGACATATTCGTGATAGTCTTTATTGATTATATTTTGATATACTAACGTAGCTAGGAGGAGCACGAGCAGCATCTCAAAGTGGTTCTTCAGACTCTAAGGGATAGTCAGTTATATGCCAAGTTCTCCAAGTGTGTGTTCTGGCTTAGTTCAGTTACAGTTCTGGGTCACGTTGTATCAGAAGAAGGTATTCAGGTGGTCCCGAAGAAGATTGAGGCAGTCAAAAACTGGCCTAGACCAGCATCAGCTACAGAGATTCAGAGTTTCCTGGGGTTGGTAGGCTACTAATGTCGCTTTGTGGATGAGTTTTCATCTATTGCAGCCCCGATGACCAGGTTGACCTAGAAGGATGCCCAATTTAGATGGTCATTTGAGTGTGAGGCAAGCTTTCAGAAGCTCAAGACAACTGTGACTATGGCACCGGTATTGGTTTTTCCCACAAGATCAGGGCCTTATATAGTTTATTGTGATGCTTCCCGTATTAGGCTTGGTGCAGTGTTGATGCAGGATGGCAAGGTCATTACCTATGCTTTGAGACACTTGAAGATTCATGAGAAAAACTATCTGGTACATGATTCAGAGTTGGCATCCATTGTTCACGCATTGAAGGTTTGGAGGCACTATTTGTATGGCGTGACATGTGAGGTGTTCACTGATCACAAGAGTCTTCAGTAATTGTTCAAGCAAAAGGAGTTGAATTTGAGGAAGAGGGGGTGGTTGAGTTGTTGAAGGATTATGATGTCACCATTTTGTATCATCGGGGGAAGGCCAATGTGGTGGCCGATAATTTGAGTAGGGAGTCAGCCAGTATGGGAAGTCTTGCTTATGTTTTGGTCAGCCATAGGCCGTTTGCCTGGGATGTTCAGGGTTTGGCTAATCAGATTATGAGACTGGATGTTTTTGTGACCATTCGTATGTTGGCGTGCACGGTCGCTATTGGAGCGTATCCATGATCGGCAGTTTGATTATCCCCATTTGTGTGTCCTTATAGACACAGTCATCGTGTAGGTGCCAAGCAAATTACCTTAGATGATGATGGATTTTTGAGATTGCAGGGGTGAGTATGTGTGTCTAATATGGATGAACTTCGAGAGTTGATTTTAGAGGTGGCCCATAGTTCCAGGTAGTCTATTCATCCGAGCGCCGCGAAGATGTATCGGGATTTGCGGCAGCATTATTGGTAGCGTAGAATGAATAAGGACATTGTTGCATATATGGCTCGGTGTTTTAATTGTCAACAGGTTAAGTATAAGCATCATAGGCCTGGAGGTTTATTTCAGAGGATTTAGCTTCCCGAGTGGAAGTGGGAGAGGATCACTATGGACTTCATTACTGGAATTTCGTTGACTTGGAAGAAGTTTGAGGTAGTGTGGGTCATTATTGATAGGCTGACCAAGTCAGCACATTTCATTCCTGTGGCAGTCTCCTATTCATCCGAGAGATTAGCTGAGATTTATATCCAGGAGATTGTTCGCCCGCATGGTGTGCCGACATCTATCATTTCGGTCTGGCGTACGTAGCTTACCTCATGCTTCTGGAGAGTAGTCCAACAAGAGTTGGGCATCCAGGTGGAGTTGAGCACATCATTTCATCCCCAGATGGACGGGCAATCCAAGCGGACTATTTAGATTTTGGAGGATATGCTCCGAGCTTGTGTTATTGACTTTGGAGGTTTGTGGGATCTGTTCATGCCTTTAGTGGAGTTTTCCTACAACAACATCTACCATTCGAGCATCTAGATATCTCCTTATGAGGATTTATATTGTAGACGATATCGGTCTTCGGTCGGATGGTTTGAGCCGGGAGAGGCTCAATTGTTAGGTACATATTTGGTTCAGGAGGCCTTGGACAATGTCTAGATCATTCAGGATAGGCTTCGGTCAGCAATGTCTAGGAAAAAGAGCTATGCAGATCGTAAAGTTCGAGATGTAGTTTTCATGGTTAGTGAGCGGGTATTGCTCCGAGTGTCGCCTATGAAGGGCGTGATGAGGTTTGGAAAGAAAGGCAAGCTTAGCTCTAGATTCATTATCCGTTTGAGATTCTTGATCGAGTGATAGAGGTGGCTTATAGACTTGCATTGCCACCTAGCTTATCAGCCATGCATCCAGCTTTTCATGTATCTATGCTTCGGAGGTATCATGGCGATCCAACCCACATCTTAGATTTCATCACTGTCCAGTTGGACAAGGATTTGTCTTATGAGGAGGAGCCGGTAGCTATTCTAGACCAACAGGTTCGTCAGTTAAGACCCAAGAGTTTTCCTTCTGTTCGCGTTCAGTGGAGAGGTTAGCCTCCTGAGGCATCGACCTGGGAGTCCGATTCTGATATGCGGAGTCGTTATCCTCATATTTTCCCCGAGTCAGGTACTTATTTCTTTTGTCCGTACGAGGATGAACGATTGTTTTAGAGGTGGAGAATGTGACGACACAAAGTGTCATTTTGATATTAAGATGAATAAATTTGACTTCGGTCAACTTTTTGGGTAAACGGACCCGAACTTGTAATTTTACAGCCTCGGAGGGTCCGTAGGAAAATATGGAACATGGGCTTGTGCCCGAAATCGAAATCCACAGTCCTAAGCCCGAGTTATGAAATTTTTGTGTGAAATTGTTTTTCCTGAAAATATTTAAGGAAATTGGAAATGAAATTTGATTATAAGACTATGGTATTGGGCCTGTATTTTGGTTCCGGAGCCCGGTACAAGTCTTATATATGATTTAAGAGCTATCTGTAAAGTTTGGTTTAAAACAGACGTCGTTTGACGTGTTTCAGACTTAAAATGGAAATTTGATGTTTTATGAAAATTTGGAAGAAATTATGAATCTTTACGCTTAATTCGATGTATATGATATTATTTTGGCAATTTGATCGTGCGAGTAAGTCCGTAGGATGTTTTGAGGTTGTATGTATGTTTGGCTTCGAGCCCCGAGGGCTTAAGTGAGTTTTAGATAGGCCATGGATTGCATTTTTGAACTTAATAAAAATCTGGTATGCTTCTTCAGTGATATTTGCATTTGCGAAGTGTATCTCACAATTGCGAGCTCGCAAATCCGAGCTTTGCATCGCAACTGCGAAGACTGGACTTTGGCCTACTGATCGCAAATGCGAAACTCAGGGGGGTCGCAAATGCGACTTTTTCATCGCAAATGCGAGAACTGGGAAAAAGGGAAGGGTTTGCAAATGTGAACCCAGCTTCGCAATTCACACAAATGGTCGAGGTTCGCAATTGCGAACCCCAGTTCACATCTCCTATATCTGAGGCCCATCAAATTCTATACTTAGTCGAATTTTAACCATTTTTCATCATTCTTTCAAAATACAAACTCCTTGGGCAATTTTAATGAACAAACTTCCTTCCAAATCATTTGTAAGTCAACTTTTACTCAATTCTTTCAATCATTAACATCATTTGACACATTTTCAACTTAAAATCAAGGATTTTCATGGGTGAAATTGCGGGTTTTGGGTAGAACCTAGGTTTTTCTAAAATTAGGGATTTGGACTTCAATTTGAGGATCGATTTAAAAACAAATTATATATTTGGGTTCGTGGGGGAACGGGTAACTAGATTTTGGTTCGAACTTCGGGTTTTGACCGCATGGGCCCGGGGGCGATTTTGGAATTTTTAGGAAAAACTTTGGAAAATTCATCTTTATGCATTCAAATTGATTCATTTAGTGTTTATTAAAGAAATTAAGTAATTTTTGGCTATATTCGAGCGGGTTGGACGTGGAATCACGGAGTAAAGCTATAGTTAAGGCTTGAGTTAAATTCAAAGCATCGAGGTAAGTGTCTGGTCTAACCCTGGCTTTAGGGAATAGGAGTTGAGTCTTGTTTTCTACTAGTTAATTGTCGAGTACGATGTATAGGCATGGTGACGAGTATCTATGTTGATGATGATTTGAGTCTTCCATGCTTAAATGATGATTTCTATATGTTGTAAAGAGCATGTGAAATAAATTGTGATCTTTGAACTTCAAGGAGCATCAACTCGAGTTGTAATGCGAGTTGTGAAAGTATACAAATTAATTGAACCCCTTTGGAGCAATGGCTAAAGTGGTAAAATGAGTTGTAAAGTGAAAGTGAAGGAAAGAGAAAGAATTACTAAAATGTACCCTTGCTGTGTAATTGTTGCTTTATTAATTATCTCCCTTGCTGGGATGTTGAGATTATTACTTGTTGTTCCCTTGCCGGGATTAGTTGTTGAATTGTGTTCCTTTGTCGGGATTTCTATTATAAATTTGTTAATTCCTTTGCCTTTGTTTGTGATTGTTGTTTGGGTGAGGAAGAGAGCTAAAGCACGAAGGGTGATGCTGTGCACTATTTTTTTATTGTGAGGAAAGAGTGTCAAGCACAAAGGGTGATGTCGTGTCGCACGATGTATCATTCCGTGCCGATTAGGTGTAAAGCACGAAGGGTGATGCCGTGCCGCACGATGTACCATTCCATGCTAATTCTATTGATTATATGTGAGGAAAGAGAGTAAAAGCACGAAAGGTGATGCCGTGCACATTTTATTACATCATTTCATGGTGAGGATGAGAGTAAAAGCACGAAGGGTGATGCCGTGCACTTATTGCCGTTTGTTATGATTTATTATTATTATTTGTTCAAGTACATTTAATATTCTCATTCCACTATCGTTGTGATTCTTTATGTTGACATTTCACTTTTATTGTGCTGCTTGTTATTATTGAGTCAAGGTATCCTTGTGCTACGTTGTGTCTTGAATTTATGCCATAATTGCTACATGTTTATGTGACTTAATTACTACTTGACATTAGACACATTAAATACTAAATTTCTCAATTGCTCCTTAAATACCCCCGATGGTGGGAAATCCGTGTCGTGACAAAATCCTATAGGCATGCTTGCTAAATCGTGTTAACACGGAGAGATTAAGTTACTTAAGCACTGGTTCAGAATAGGGTGATTTAAATTAGACTAGTTGCAGATGACATAATCCATTATTGATGCTTTTAACTCCTATGAACATGGTATCTAGTGTATTGTTTTTTAATCTTTTTGAACATGGTACTAATTTATAGGTGTTTAAATCTTGGAGAATGATGTCTAAGCGATAACAAGCGTGCAAAATTTAAAATGGAGTCCTATAGGCAGGTTATCTAGGCGTGAAGTTGAACTTGCAGAATTTTAAATAAAATAAACCTCTATAGGCATGGTGTCTAAGGTGCAGAATTGAACACGTAGGGTTAAAAGTTGTACTATAGGCATATTCTCTAAATGGAGGTTGGATATGCAGAATTAAAATACCCTATAGGCATGGTTTCTAAATGTAGTCTAAGTATGCAGAATTTAGAAGTAATCCTATAGGCATATTTTCTACAAGTAGTTTGAGTATGCAGAATCTAGATATCCTATACGAATATTTTCTAAGCGTAGTCTGAGTATGCAGGATTTAGAAGCAATCCTATAGGCATATTTTCTACATGTAGTTTGAATATGCAGAATCAAGATATCCTATAGGCATATTTTCTACCCCAGACATGCATAATTACCCACCACTTTTCACTAGCCATCCCCGCTATTTATTACATATTATTACATAATAGAAGTACCGAATTACATCAGAAAAATACATAAAAAATACAACCAGAGGAATCTTTATTCTTGGTTCCTCCCTGAACTATGGAATAAACTTACTTAAGATGCCATTGCTTCAAAGCCTTTCTCACACTTGATTGTGTAAAAGTTCCGTAAGGGTCTCAGAGGACCCCGGGCAGTGCTCACACCCAAGTTGCATTAATCAGAATTGAGATGAGTGCAGTATGCAAAAGGCAAGCCCTTATGTGTCCGAGTTCGGAGGGAACTCATAGGTCCCAAGGCAAGGCTCACACAAGAGGGGAAGAACTTAAATCTAAGAGTATAGCGGAAGTACAGGAAGAGAGATTTAAAACTGAATGGAAAATAGAGAGGGATAAGGGTGATTGGGAAATAGTACTTACTAAAAATTCAGAGTTGATGACTTCATACAGGGGGTCAGGGGGTTGGGTATTCATTGCAAAGAGCCTGTATACTTGGGCAAATGCCATCTTTGGACATGCACAACAATAGAAGATGATGGTATGCCTATGAGCCAACAAGAATACATAAGAAACAGAGGAACCGTGGGGGTTATGATCCTAGGAGGATCCAATTTGGGTCATGGACAACAATGGTTAATGTTGCCATGCCCATACCAACCATAGTTGCCAAATACATTGGGGATGGGGATTTAAGGTGCACAAGCTATGATAAGTAAGTAACAGAACATTAATTTAGAACAGAAAAGGCAAAATACAACATGCTCAATGATGGAAATTAGTTAAATACAAATGGAGACAAACAAGAATGAAAGGAAAAGTAAAGAAACTTGTTGTTGTTGATGTTGAAAACTTAGTTAGAACATACCAGTCAGAGAAGCAAAGTGCAGTAAAGAAAAGTACGCAGGACTGCGAAGTATAGCCTTTACTTTCAGCCGGCTAAACACGCAGTAGCACAAGTAGTAGTAAAGCAAGAGAGAGTGTTTAAGTGTAAGTGTGAGTTAAGAATTAAAAGTGTTCGTGTTTGAAAGAAGAGAAGTACATGGTATTTATAGCTTTTGAAAAGAGTAAAAGAGAAGTAACACGCCACAAATATGGAAACAATCACTATTTTGAATCAATTACACACATGATTGCCTTTAATTATGGGATCACTTTCTTAACAGGCAGTGACAGACTCAAAAATAATGAAAGAAATCAATTTATAGGCATACTTGTTATTGCCATAAAAGAAGTAGTAAAACCACCGAGTAAGTAATTAAGTCTAAATACAAGAATGTACTAATTTTGGGAAGGGATTCAGTAAGGCAAAACAAGGAAAAGAATCAATTACATAACATACGACTGCAATCTGAATTCCACAAAGAAAGGTTTGAAAGCAGTCCAAAATTGAAGATCATTCAATAGGGGAATTCATCATATAAATAGAGTGCATAAACAATAGGCAAGCGAGGCCAAACAATGGCAAAGAGAAGTAACATGAAATAACAATCACAAAGTCAGTAAACATCGAACCACCGAAATATGGTAGTCACATAGGTCAACTTTATTGATTTAGTAGTAGAGAAAAGAGAGTAGCAGAAGCATGCAAAGCATCAAGTGAAAGACCCTTCTAAAATAGTATAGTCAAGTTTCAATGATAGCAAGAAACCAGAATCACATAAAGAAACAAATGCTGAAACAAAAGAGTTTCAAATCAAGTCGAGCAACTTCAAAGGGATGAATTGCACAAGCACTTTTAGAAACTCGAATAGACACCAAAGAAATTATGGTTTTGAAATTTATCGAGTCTAGAGATGATGAACAAGTAAATCAGACAAATAAGTAGTCCTAGGAACTCGATTTAACACAAAAATTAGGGTTTTCCACATCAATCAAGTCTAGAGATGATGAACAAGTAAAATCAAACAAATAAATACAAATGGAATAGGAAAACTCAGAAGACATTAGGTTTTTTATCATGCAAACTCAGAGAGGGGAAAAAATATAGCAGAACATGTCAAAAATCAGAGAAAGCTTCGAAATAACTTAACAAGAAAACCATAAAAGATAAAGAGTTTTGGAAGCAGAGTCTTAAAAGAGACTTTGAGAAAAATATTTAGAAGTTTAAAGCAAACATATACCTAAATAGATCTAAAAGAAATAGAAAGAAACTTAGAGCTTAGGGTTTCAGGAGAACCCCAAATGATGAGAAAGGCCTTGGAAGCCATTGATCTAGACAGGAAATCCAAAGGCCTGACTCGAATGGCACTGGCTAGCGGGAGAGAGGTCCAAGATGACCGGAGAACAGCCATGAACTGAAATCAAACAAAGCCTGGACCTTGAGACCAAAAGCACAAACACACAGAAGCCATGCGAGGCCGGTACAGGTTTCAAATGACCACATGAGGCCATAGATTAAGGAGGTATCAAGGTTGTAGTTTGATGGCGACTGCTAGTGTTTGTAGGAGTCTCAAAGAGAATTGAGAGGGGGGATTCAAGGGTGGCTGTAGGTAAGAAATTATTAGGTTTAGGGGTTAGTTTGGGTTAAGAAAGGAAAGGGCAGCCGGTAGCCGTTGATCTAAATGATCAACGGCTGAGATTTAAAGGGTTAGGTGGAGATTCGGGTATGGGTAGGTTTAATCGGTTTGGAGTCAGGTATGAGTAGTAATTGGGCTGGGGTAATTGGGTTTAAATTGGGGGTTCAATTCAGGCTATAATTGAAATATAATTGGGCTAAATTTTAAATAGCCAATTTTCCCCTTTCATTCTATGAGAAATAGTGAATTAATTCTTGGAAACAAATTAAAAGTACTAAAATGATTTGTAGAACATAATTATCAATTTAGAAATACCGGACTTAATTTCTATAGATATAAACACAATTAAATCTAAAAGAGGCTAATATTGCAATTATTTGAAATTTAGCCTTAAAAAATATAAAATCAATTTATAAAAATATGCAAAAATATCTTATGTATATTTTAGTATAAACGTGAGGGTCCAATAAATGA
Source organism: Nicotiana glauca (assembly GCA_026770625.1). Lineage (NCBI taxonomy): Eukaryota > Viridiplantae > Streptophyta > Magnoliopsida > Solanales > Solanaceae > Nicotiana > Nicotiana glauca. Next base: position 84,836 of record MU746152.1, read on the forward strand.
ATTACTAAAAATAATCATTTGGTAATTATTATTGGTTTTTTTTATGAATGAAATAGGGAAATAAATTGAATAAAAATCTTTAAAAATTGAGGAAAAATAATAAGACACTTGGACATACTTATATATGCATACATGTGCTATTTTGAGAGTATTTTACATATAAAAGATACATAGGGAAAGATTGGGTATCAATAGTGGTCCCTCTTTACCCCGGAAGGATGAAAGAGTTGTCGGGTAAAGATATGATGACCATATTTTGACCGAACGACATGGTTTGAAGAAGATAGGTTGCACCTGGGCTTCTGAACTGCCTACATATGCCTAGTTTTAAAGGAATCAGGCCATATGTAGTTTAGGATCCGTTGGAGGAGTATGCCGACATGTACTTTCCAAGAACGGATGCAACGTTTCGGTCAGGGTGAGTGAAAGGCTTACGAGAGTGGTCAGGTTTGATATGGCTGCGGCCATCAGAGCATAAATGTTCCTACTGGGACGACTATTGCTTGCCGGTTTACCTATAAATAAGTAATACAAGCATATATTGTGCGTAAATTTAAACACGATGCAAATTCCTGTCGGACCATGAATGTTGTCTTCAGGCGGTTAGGATGAAGTCCTTAGAACATGATGTCGTGGCCTATGAAGTGTATAATAAAGAATTTGTAGGCTATGAAATAATCCTCTCGGGCTATGAAAATGGTTCCTCTAAACCATGATGCCTTTGAATAATGATATGCGAGAGATTGAAAAGGATCCTCAGGCCATGACATGGCGTTCTCGGGCTATGAGGATGGTGCCTCCAAATGATGACGCCTTTGGATAAGTTGGCGATCTTTCAGCAGTGCAAGATGGCGATCTTTCAGCCATGCAATGTGGCAATATTTTTGCCGTAGAATGTGGTGATCTTTCAGTCGTGCAAGGTGGCGATCTTTCAGCCATGCCATGTGGCGATCGTTCAACCATGCAGATGTAGATGGAGACATCTTATTCTCGAAAAGCAGAATAGTAGCCTTATGCAAGTTGGAATACAGAATAGTAGCCTTATGCAAGTTGGAAGGCAGACTAGTAGCCTTATGCAATTGAAATGCAGATGGAGACATCGTTTAGTCTTGGAAGGCAGAATGGTAGCCTTACGCAATGCTGAAAATAAGGATGGAGACAACTTTTAGTCTCGGAAGGCAGAATGGCAGCCTTATGCAAGTTGGAAGGCAGAATAGTAGCCTTATGCAATGCAAATGCATGTGGAGACAATGTTTAGTACCGGATGGTAGAATGGTAGCCTAATTCAAGTTGGCAGGCAGAATAGTAGCCTTATGCAAGTTGAAAGGTAGAATAGTAGCCTTTTGTAATGTAAGTGCAGATGGAGACAGTGTTTTGTCTCAGATGGCAGAATCGTAGCCTTATGCAATGCAGAAAATGCAGATAGAGATAGCGTTTAGTCTCGGAAGGCAGAATGGTAGCCTTATGCAAGTTGGAAGGCAGAATAGTAGTCTTATTCAATGCAAATGCAGATCGAGATAGTGTTTAGTCTTGGAAGGCAGAATGGTAGCCTTACGCAATGTTGAAAATGCAGATGGAGACATCGTTTAGTCTCGGAAGGCAGAATGGTAGCCATATGCAAGTTGGAAGGCAGAATAGTAGTCATATGCAAATTGGAAGGCAGAATAGTTGCCTTATGCAATTTGGAAGGCTGAATAGTAGCCTTATGCAATGTAAATGCAGATGGAGAAAGTGTTTTGTCTCGGAAGGCAGAATGGTAGCCTTATGCAATGCATAAAATGCAGATGGAGATAACATTTAGTCTCGGAAGGCAGAATGGTAGCCTTATGCAAGTTGGAAGGCATAATAATAGCCTTATGCAATGCAAATGTGGATGGAGACAATGTTTAGTCTTGTAAGCAGAATGGTAGCCTTATGCAAGTTATAAAAGGGCAAATGGTAATAGAGACTTCTTAGCTGATAGCATATTGCGATATCGTGAGTGCTGGGGACACTGCGACATGCAGAATGCCGATGGTTTTTGTGGATAGCAAATATGGGTAAGCTCAACAGCTCTGATAGTTGTATTCTTGAACAATGTTTGTGAGTGTATAGTATGTTCGATGATTTTGTAATCAATAAATAAACATGCATGACTTTGTAAAAGTATGACATAAATGTATAATTATAATAAAATAAAATAAAATAGTTTTTAGATGAACCGACGACTATGACGTGGTTCGATACATTGCAGCCTCTCCTGCTATGGAATTTTGAGGGTCGTCCTCAAAATTCTGCCCCAGTTTGATGGACTGATGCTTCTGACTGCCCCTGTTTCCATTTTTTGGGGAATTGAAAATTTTATTTAATTGTGAAAGAACCCATAAGGCTGCCTTTGTATCCCCTCTTAAATGAGAATCAGGTCAGACGCCGTTGAAATTACATCATAGAGGAAGGCATAAAGATTACACATAGTAACGCTTGACTGCATCCGGATTAATAGGCTTTGCCCAGACTTCTCCATCCATTTCTGCAAGTACGAGGGCTCTCCCGTCAAAACCCGGTGAACCATGTACGGACCCTGCCAGTTGGGGGTGAACTTCCCTTTTGCTTCATCCTGATGCGGAAATGTTTTATTTAATATCAGTTGTCCCAATGTGAATTGCCTCGGCTTAACTCTCTTGTTGAAGGCTCTGGACATACTGTTCTGATAGAGCTGACCATGACAAATTGCGTTCATTCTTTTCCCATCTATGAGAGTTAGTTGCTCATAACGACTCCTCACACATTCTGCATCGTCGAGCTCGGCTTCTTGTATGATCCTTAAGGAAGAAATTTCTACTTCAGCGGGAATGACAGCTTCTGTACCATAGACCAGCATAGAGGGGGTCGCCCCAGTTGATGTGCGGTCTGTGGTGCAATATCCTAACAGAGAAAATTATAACTTTTCATGCCACTATTTGTGCTTCTCTATCATTTTCCTCAATGTCTCGTCGATATTCTTATTGGCGGCTTCCACGACTCCATTCATTTGAGGCCTGTAGGCTGTAGAATTTTTATTTTTGATCTTAAAGCCTGTAAGATCACAATTTCTACAGTGCACGCCCACACACCCGTCACCCGACATGTGCATCACCTCAACACCAATCACATAACACATAATCCAGTGATACGTACCCTCAGAACAAAAATTAGAAGTGTTACTTACTCAAACCATGCAAATTTCTACTTCAATAAGACCTTGCATCACAAATCGGCCTCCGAATGCATCAAATCTAGGTACAAACAATTCGATATATTCAATACGAGCTATAGAAATTAATTCGATATGAAAATTCTAAGTTCTTAATCAAAAGTCAAAAAGTAAACTGAAAGATTCAACCCTAGGCCCATTTTTCGGAACAGAAAAGGTACAAAATCCGAACATCCATTCGACCACGAGTCCAACCATACGAAATTAATAAAACAACGAATCGTTCCTCAAATCCCCAAATTTTATTCTCCAATCCCTATACCAAAATTACAAAAATTTCACCTTTAAAACACACAAATTAGGTGGAAAATTCAACCGGTCATCAATATTATTGAATAAGAATGATAAAAAATGACTTACCTAAAGAAATACCTTGAAAACCCTCTAAAAATGCCTCAATTCTAGCTTGTAAAGTCCAAAAATGATTAAAATCTCAGAACCCTTGAATTTAAACACTGCCCAGGCTTTTCACTTCGACGAGCCATTTCTTCGCTTCAACAATCCAATTTTTGCATCTGCGGAAGTCACTTAAACTCTGCCCCATCGCTACTGTGGTCCAAATCCCGCATCTGCGGACTCACTTCTGTGCAACAAGAATCGCTTATGCGGACTTCCAACTCTATCTCACCCTCCGCTTCTGCGGAACCAAATACGCTTCTTCGGGCTCGCAGACGAGGAAACTCCTTCGCACCTGCGACCACTGGCCAACCTCTTCAGGACTGCACCTGAAATCCCTTACTCTCTTCTGCGAGCTCGCACCTGCAGGTGCTGTCACACTAGCAAAATTCCAGCTTCATCACTTGTAAGTTCACAATTCAATTTGATTCCCATTCGAATCATTCCCGAGGCCCCCGGGACCTTAACCAACTCTACCAACAAGTCCTAAAATATCATACGAATGCGCTCGAAGTGTCAAATCGCATCAAACAACACTAAAATCACGAATCGTGCATCGATTCAAGCCTAATGAACTTATCAATTTCTAACTTCAAGATTCGATGCCAAAATCAAATCAAGTCCGATTGACCTCAAATTTCGTGCACAAGCCATAAATGATACAACGGACCCAATTCAACTTCCAAAACCAAAATCTGAGCTAGTTAAACACAAAGTCAACTCCCGGTCCAACTTCTCAACATTCTAAACTTCTAATTTTTCCAACTTTTGCCGTTTCATGCCAAAATCACCTATGGACCTCCAAATCAATATACAGACATACTTCTAAGTTCAAAATCACCCTACGAAGCTATCAGAATCATCAGAACTCAATTCTTAAATAATATACACACAAACAACATCCGGTCAGCTCTTTTATATTAAGATTCCAACCTCGAAACTAAGTGTCTCAATTCATTTAGAAACATCCCCAGAACCAAACCAATTATCCTAGAAAGTGACATAACAGAAATTGAGCACAAAATAAGCAGTAAATAGAGGAACGGGACTACAACACTCATAATAACCGGCCAGGTCGTTACACATGAACTAGTGATAGATTTATATCATTTAACCAATCCAGAATTCCTGTTGTACCATCTCCCCCTATTCTAAATATACATACGACCCTCCAACCATGAGACTTAGATATTATAAACCTTCAAAACTACCTGGACACCTGTATGTCCGATGATGTTCGGCCAAAAATATGTATTTTTATATATGAATTGCTTCACATCTTACTCTATTATTGTTGGTTCTTATGTGTAATTACAATGTATTAAACCAAATTTTAATATTGTTATGCGTAGGATCCAACCAGAAGTAATTTGAAAGGAAAAGAGCAACAGGTACAGAAAAATACACCAATAAGTCAGTGTAGAAAATATATTCATTGAAGTAGTGAGAGCTGGTTGTGAATTGCTTACGGAATTTATCTAAATGGACCAAAATATGACTATATAGTGGGCCTAATGATTGTATCATTATGATGCAATGGTGGAAATATGCAAGGATGTAAAGGAAGAAGAAATTAAGTGGAAACAACGTTTCTGGATTTAGCGCCAGGGGCAGCGCTAGGCGCTGCACTGGACGCTTGTAGCCGGGAGTTGTGCTATTTATCTCGGTACAAGGTTATTTCGGTCCTATATGATCTCAACTCGTATAAAATGGGTCATAAACCTCTTTTAGAGGAGGACATTTTTGAGAAAAAAAAAATACATGCACAGAGCCGCCGTGGAGGCCGGAATTCATCGTGTTTCATCTTTTCTTCCACCAAAATTTGTAATTTTATGTTTATTTGTATGATTTGTTGTTTGGCTACCATGTCTATGTGGATCTAAACTTCACGTTCTAGGGTTGTGATTTTTTCACGACTATTGTTATTCGAATATTGATTTTGCTTTCTTGATTTATTGTATTGGTTTATTTATTCAGTCTTTCTCTTAATTATATACTTGATTGCTTGATCACCAACTAAATACTATCTACAAATCTAAAATTGAACTCGAAAGTGAGAATTCTAGATTGCATATAGGATTAAGTAGAGCAAGTTCTTAAACCCGGGCATCGGGGAACATATTCGCAATTAGGATAGACATATACCTAATTGTCTTGCTTGGTTGATTTACAGGAATTATAAATGCGTTCTTGTTAGTTATAATTCCATAGAAATATAGGAGTTAGGTTAGCTTGAATAAGAGAGTAAGAACTCAACAGATTCTTATGAGCTATACTAACCCTATTAACCAATAAACTAGATAAATTAGTTAGTCAATTCAATCGAAGAATACAATATGATTGTTAGATAGCCCATAACCCTAGATCGTTTTCATAACATTGATAACATAAAAATTTGCTCTTCCTCTATTCAAAGTTCATTATTTTAATTATTTTAGAATCAAGTACTTCTATTCTTAATTCTCGTTTAGTTAGTTAGGATAGTCTAATTTAGTTAATAGTTAATAACAATTCCTCGTGGGTTTGATATCTGACTTTTAGTCATTATATTACTTGACGATCGCATATATTTGCGTGTGTGTTTGGCAGCAACAAGTTTTTGGCGCCGTTTCCGGGGACTTAGAGATTAACTATTTTTCTATATTACACTTTTACTTTTATCTTTCCAAGAATTTTTCACTTCTCTTTTTGTAAATATTTTATTTTTATAACTATTTGATTTTTCTCTTAGTGTGTTGCTAGTTCTCATAGGATGGCATATATGGATAAAATATACGGAGGTAAGGTTATTAATGAAGACGCTTGGTTGACGGAAGATTTTTATGGCCCATATTTTTGGGCTAGTCATGGCCTGACCTCTTGGAGGTCTGAATTTGAATATGGGAGTAAGGGTTGGTATTGGGATGGATATTCTCGATTAGGCGAATATGCGAAACGACGTTGTCTTCTAACAACATTGGTGAATGATTGGTCTAAGAAGAGAGATGAACTTGCACATAAAATTAATAATTTTGGCTTGGTTGTACATAACTTAGATGTAGATTTTAGTGCAAAGGTTGGTGAGTATAACAACCGATAATTTAATAATGAGTCGTGTGAAGCTGAAAAGAATCTTCTAGACCAAATTGAGTAGCTAAAACGAGAATACCAATCACTAGACCATATTTTTCTTGAGGATGACAATATTGAGAAGAGTGCTCTAGAGTCACATGAGGGAGTAAATAAATTTACTTTGTGAGACTTGAGTGTAAATAAATATAGGGATTCAAATAGAAGTAAAATTCATGAGTTAGGGTGCATTAGACTCCATTCCAATCATTTTTGCATATTGTGTTTTGATAGCAAAATAGTAATCGAACCATCTGAGCCTATGAGGGAGTTAAAGGGTGAGTGTGAATGTGTCTAGAATCTTGAACTTTTTTTGTAAAAAAGCGAAAATTACATTCCTCATCTAAAGGCCGAGAAGTGCAAAGTACAAAATTTATTACTTTGCATGGTTATCTATGTATCCCCACCAATGGAGCATAACAACATATTGGATGCCCTGTTAGGGGTACAATTCATAAGTTCAAGGTGGAGAAAAAAAGAGGTTCAACTCGTGCCGCGACATTAAATTAGGCGCTTGTTGGGAGGCAACCCAACTTTATTGCTTTCTTTTAATTTTGTTTATTTATTTATTTTTCTATTATTTTTGTAGTGTTATTTTACTTTATAGGATTATGAGCATAGGAAGAAAGCCATTAGAAGTGTGCAAAAGTGAGCTAGTCGGATGGAACTAGTGTGAGGTACCCGCACGAAAGACCATCTTTTGGAGAAGTCTGAGTATCCCGTGAGATGCTATTGCTCAGGCCTTTGACCTTTCAGGAAGTTTCTTATTCACCCTTGTTATTTTTTGTTTTATTTGTGCATTGGGGACACTTCACTCTATGAAGTGTGGGGTGGAAGATTCTCTGTAGTTTGTATAGTATTATATTAGTATATTTTTGTTTCTTATTTTTTTAATTGCTAGCTAGCTTATTGTTTTTATTTGCATAGTTAGTAGAATTAATAGTGTAGTATAGTAAGAGTAGGTTTGGCAGCTTAATTAAAAAAATAAAATAAATTAGAAAAATTGAAAAATAAAATTTATACTTTCCCCACGATGGTTCGCCTAGATAGTTTTTCTGAGGGATTAAAGTCTAAAAAAAAAATAAAAAAATAAAAAAATCCAAAAATATGTCTATTAGCTTTCTTTATTTAGTAATAATCCCCTGTGGTTTTTCTCTGTGCCTCGGTTCTTTTCCATGGGATATAGTATGAACCGGGTAGTAGTTTTTTTAGAGTAGATTAGAATTTTGGGAATAAATGGAAGAAATATGAGATTCCTAGGCACCCTTGACTTGTTTGATAGCAGCATATTTAGGCTTTATCATGTGTAGTATCTTTCCTATGATTTAAAATTATTAACGATCTCTTGTTTAGTTGGATAGCATGTCTTGTGACGCCTATGTCTCATTTTCTTGACTTGTGTTCACGTTGTTCTTAATGCTTAATATCTCGTGGCTTCATGAATACTTAGTTTGTTTGAGATTCGAAATGAGACCGTCCTTAGTGAGTTATATGCCATGTGTGGTGAGATTTTTATGTAGTCCATATTTTTTTGACTGAGTCTAGAACTTTCACAGTATATGAGGTGAAGCGAAATTTTAGGTGATACATGGTTTGAAAATTAATTTTAGGCTTTCTTTGATCTTTTTGAGCTTAAATTCTTATCACAAATAAAATCTACCCCTAGTTAACCCTTTTGTGAGAGCCGAGGATGTAATAGGTAAAAAAATTGAGGCACTACATGCTTTCCCCTTTATATGGTATTCTTTCTCGATTGCTGAATTTGGGCCCTCCATATTTGGAGGAAGAAAACTCTCCAAATTTTTCAAAAAGTTCAGCTGAGTTTATTTTATAACTAGAGCTACCTCAAATTTGTTTTACCGGCCCAGATATCAACATACATCACACATCCAACTACTTGATCTCAAAATATAATATCACAAAATATTCATATATATATATATATATATATATATATATATATATATATATATATATATATATATATATATATATATATATATATATATAGATATGAATACAATTGTAAGATAACTCGTAATTATATATCATTTAATGCATAAACTAGATCATGTAACACAATTCTGAGACATTCTGCATAGTCAGTCTAGCTACAGAAATAAATCAAGATATCATCAATAAGCACAATAACAGCCAAATCAAGATAAGGCTTGAAGACCCTATTCATAAGGTCCATGAAAGTCGCTGGTCCATTTGTTAAACCAAACAACGTTACTAAAAATTGGAAATACCCATAACGAATCCTAAAAGTTATTCTTGGAATATCAACTTCCTTAACCTTCAACTAATGGTACCCCAACCTTATGTCAATAATGGAGTACCACTGGGCACCCTAAAGTTGATCGAACAAATCATCTATTCTGAGAAGAGGGTACTTGTTCTTGATGGTAACTTTAGTCAGTTGACGATAGTCAATGAAGATGCGTAAGGACCCATCCTTCTTTCGGACAAACAAGAACGGTGCGCCCCAAGGTGAGACACTTGGCCTTATAAATCCCTTATTTAGAAGATATTTCAACTGGTCTTTTAGCCATTTCAACTCAGCTAGAGCCATTCCATAAGGCGAAATAGATATTGGCTTAGTGTCGGGGAGTAGATCAACTCCAACGTCAATCTCTCTATCAGGAGGGACTCGGGGAAGATCTTCAGGAAACACTTTTGGGAACTCATTTACATTTGGTACTGACTAGAGAGTGGGAATCTGAGCATCTACATTCCTAAATCGAACCAAGTGATAGATATGCCCTTTAGAAATCATCTTTCTTGCTTTAAGGTAGGAAATAAACCTACCCTTAGGTGCTACTGCATCACTTACATTCTAAGATAGGTCAACTGGTAAATTTGAAACTTACTATTTTGCTTCTACAACCCACTATGGCATAACATGACTCTGACCAATCCATGCCCATGATTATATCGAAGTCTACCACCTCCAAATCTACTAAGTCTTCTATGGTAAGTCGATGATACACTTTGACTTGACATCCCCTATAAATACAGCTAGTTATAACTGATTCTCCAATTGCAGTGGACTCGTCAAAGGGTTCATACAACCTTTTTGGCTCTATCCCAAATCTTTTAGCAATATATAGTTTACATAAGATAGGGTGGATCCTGGATCTATAAGAGCGTAAACATCAAAGGTGAAGACTTTTAGCATGTGCGTGAAAACATCTCCATGACCCTGTACATCCTAACAGCCTGCCTGTGCATACAAGCGATTCCGACTATCGCCCTTATTACTAGGCTTTGCTGCACCACGCCCTTGTTAGGCCTAGCAATTCTGAGGGGATACTAAATTAGTGGATTGAGCATAATTGGCTCCATTATTCTGCCTTGCTGATGGACAATCTCTCAAGAAGTGGCCCTACTGATCGCACCCAAAGAAACCATTTGTGCTTAAATGACACACCCCTGGGCGCCTCTTACCACACGTGTTACAAACTGGAAAATTAGGGACTCTATAGTCTACACTAGTTTGTGACTGCCAGCTTGGTGATCTAAAATCCTGGATTTTCTTGTAAAACTTGGACCTATGAACTAGTGCACTAGCTGAAGATTGAGCAGGTCCTGATTTTGATTTCTTAAAGAACTGGCGGCTGCCACTTGCTTGAGATCCCTTATGGCTGAAATTTCCTGCAAACTTAACTCTCTTACAGAATTCATGTACTTCACTTTGTAGCCGCTCTTATTCCTTCAACCTGTCTTCGTTCCCTTGAACAAAGGCCACCATTTTAGTAATGGTCATGTTATTGTTCTGAGCAACTATATTAGCCGCAGTAAACAAATGCCCTAACACAAACTACCTAACTCTAGCCCTCACATCACGTACCATTTCCGGAGCATACTTGGGCAGGGAGACGAACATGAGGTAGTACTCATTCACACTCATATCATTCTATTTGAGTCTTTAAAATTCTAAAGTTGTATCTTACAAGACCTCAACGGGTAGAAAATGCTCAAGAACCGCATCTGTAAACTCCTTCCAAGTCGCAAGAGGCATATCCTTCCCTATGGACTCTTCCCATGTTTCATACCAAGTGTTAGCAAAATTCTTTAGCTGGTACATAACAAGCTCTACTGCCTTAGGTTTTGTAGCATGCATTACTCGAAATATATTCTGAACATCATCAATGAAGTTTTGCGGATCCTCATCCTTTCTGGAACCTGTGAAAACTGAAGGTTTCATGTTGAAGAATTCCCTTGACCTGGAACTACCTGTTTCATCAACATAACTTGCTCTCTGCCTTTGAGCCTGAGTAGCAACAATCTGGGTGATCAACTGGATAGCTCCCCTGACATCCATGTCTGAAGCACTAGGCACTGAGCCCGACGCAACTCCCTGGGCTAGAGTGTCCTCCTCCTTAGCAGCATTAGTCGTAGACCCCTGGCTAGAAGTTGATGCCCTCTTGGTTTACTTTCTTTTTGTCGGAATTTTTCTAAAATACTCAATTCTTACGAGTTAGAAGGATTCCTGAAAGCATAGCTCTTACTCCACGATATAGAGTATGAAAGAAATGGAACAATCCTAGAGGTCTTGGTGGTCAACTATTTACATGTGTGGCACGCACACACAGATAAAAGTGGCCCCAATGGGCATAGCTTCAAGCGAACTAACTAGATGGCTGGATCAACATGCAGTATAAATGTAAGCTGAATACAAACATGTAACACGCTAATCTACTAAAAGGTCTGATTGAAATATCAAAAATACGGAAAGCACTAAAATGTTTGCAAGTATAAACGAGTAGCCGACAAGGCTAACATATAAAAGCCTGCTAATATCTTACTGGCTGGGCTATGAAGCCTATAAAGAATATTAAAATTCTAACTGTTTACCAAGACAAGGTCCCCGGTATACCTTATTAACTGAACTACTATAAAGACTGAGGAAAAGAGGGATAATGCCCCGGAAGACCAGGGCTCACCAATAGCTGATAAAAGATGCCCTAGCAAGCAGAGTCATCACCCTGTAAATCGTTACGTGCATCATGAGTCAGGCCTTGGGCGAAATGGGACATCTGCACATTTAAATTGTACTACTATGTAAAACAACTGAAAGAATGAACTATAAATACTGAAACTGAAACGTAACTGATAACTGATTACTAAAAATTGATAAGGAAGTAAGGATGTGAATACTCCCTTTTCTGAATGACGACCCCCCTGTTTATCTGAATATTAAACTATGGCCTCATGCCGGATATATATATATGCCCAAACTATGGCTCATGGGCCCAAGTTTACGTATACATAACTGTGGCCTCAGGAGAGAGAGAGAGAACCTCTTTCTTCTCACTATAATCTTAATGATGAACAATTCAAAGAACTCTAACTTCATTCCTCCCAAGCTTCCTGACATTGATCAACTACTCCTATTCCTTCAAACAAAAGTTTCAAGGACAGACTAATTGATGGGATTCAAGAAGGGGAAATCCACATGGCCGTTGATTCTCATAACTAGTCTCACCTACCACCTGCCAATGGTCTTGCCCATTCAATACCTTAATCCAATGATGATCATCTAATTCATCTATCTCAGAAAGATCTACTTCGTATCTACTATCCATGGAAATTCTCTACGATCATAAAGCTACAAGGAATGAGAATCCAACACCAATTACTCCACAAAAAAAATTCAAGACCTGTGGAAACTAAAAGAAAATTTTTCACTCGTAGACCTAGGAAATGATTATTTTATTACAAAGTTTAGCAATGGAGACAGCATGCTAAAAGTACTCCATCAAGGTCCTTGGTATATCTTTGGACATTTCCTATCTGTCCAAAAATGGGTACCAAACTTTATTGCCTCTAGAGCCAAGATCTCACTAGCTGCTATTTGGATCTGTTTACCACATTTGCCAACTAAATTTTATGAGGGCCAAATTCTCACAAATGCTGGAAACAAAATTGGTAAACTTTTAAAAATTGATGCATGCACCTCTTCTATCCTAAGGGGTCGTTATGCTAGATTATGCGTAGAAGTTCTACTAGAGGTTTTGGTCAATCCATTTGTTTACATTGGACCATATAAACAAGAAATTCATTATGAAGGTATCAATTTCCTATGCGAGAATTGTGGTCGACTAGGGCATTCAATAGCCTCATGCAACTACATGATACAAAGAAACAAACCGTCCACTTCAAAAGGAGACAATTCCACTAGCCAATCTAAGATTTTAGACACTCCAAGTCATGATATGCAAAGAGGGATCTCCTCTGCCCAAAAATAATGTATGGAACATAGTCTCCTTCCCCAAGAAAAAGAAGACTATGTACAAGACAATGATGGTAAGACAATAGTCCATTCAATTCCTATTCCCGGTAAGTCCTCCCTTCTCCCTCTATCTAGTAATTCAAATATCAACGGAAACATTGCTACTCCTTTTTTACTCACTAATAATTCTAATCAAAATGTTAATACTATCGATACAAGCAACTCCTTTGATGCGTTGGACAATCTCCCTACTACCACCAATTATCTCACATGGAGTCTAGGAAATATCAACAACGCATGCATGGTAATTGACGTGGCTAACAATGAGCCAATGAAATTCCATGTGGTAGACCATAAAATCACCTAATTAAATCACATGCAAATCCATAATTACCTCTCTACTACTAATGATAGCCTAAACCAACTTAAATCTTTACATCTACCACACTCAAACACTTGTAGTTACTCTAATACAGCTAGCCGCACCACAAATGCTATATTAACTAGCTGCATGGGAGATAATCCTTCATCCCCAACATCCAACCACGTGGCCAAAGAACTTCCCTCCTAATCCCAAATGGCCAATGATCAACACCACGTTTCCCCAAAAAAATCCATGCAAAATCTCCCTAAAACCACTGCTTGTCCATCCATCCCGACTACTCAAAACAAACTCCTAGACCTCTACTCACATAACACCCATATAAACCCTAGCCTTCCACTTGACAATGCCAAGGATTACAATCACTCAAAGAAGACGTTATCGTCTAGTGCAAATACTACGACACCAAAGAGCCCTAAACATGTCCAACCCACCTCTTCCCCAAAATAAAGCAATAAGTAACCAAACCTTCTTCATACAACCACCACTACCTCATGATCATCAACCCATCTCGTGGGTGGAGCAAGCCCTAATGGGTCATCCAATAACATTCAACATGATTCTCAATGGTCCAGAAACAATCATAGTTCTACAAAACTCTCACTTCCTAGCACAACTAGTTTTAGAGGAAATGAATATGGCCATGAACAACTACTTCAACCATGTGCGGACGAACAACATCCTCCACCCACTAGCTCCCTCCCTAAACCTCAGTCAAGCCCAAACCATGAGGAATTAATGGAGTCTCCCACCCACTTCAATCCCATCCAGTCCCAACAAGTCCTAGCAGATCTCCCATTCTTTCCCCCAGGGGTGATCAACAATATGAACCCTATATTTATCAACTAGACAACTCACTTCGACACATTAGCTCCACAAAACAACCAACAACAACCCCATGCACCACCCCCACAACATGCACAACCCCCACCTCCACAGCCCCCCCTTGCACAATCCTAGATCCCTCCAATAAACTCTCAGGTTCAACCACCTCTCAATGCACTAGAACTAGAAAACGTAGAGATGGAGGAGGAGGAAGAAGTAAACCTACTGGGATCCGGTCTAGTCCTAGAATTTTCAAGACTCAACGAGGTAAAAGTCTATCTCTTCAGGGATCAAAGGGGAAAAAGGTATGTTTTAAGCTGCCCATTAGCACTACACAAATTCTCAATGGATGTGAGACCCCCTGAGAACCCAACAGTGGGGAATCATTCCATGATCCTAGTTGCTTCGTTAAGGAGGAACCCAGTCCCTCAAACTCAGAAGGAAAATGGGACACCACCAAATCATGCAAATATGTATAGGCCTACCAATGTGATAATTTGGAACATCCGGGGTGGCAACAATGAGAGCTTTAAGGTCAACTTTAGAGAAATGCTTGAAACTCATAAACCTTGCATGGTTACTCTTCTAGAAATTAAAATGGAAAGTCATATGTCCCTTCTAAGTGACTTTGAATTTTCTCAAATGATTGAGGTGCCTAGTGAGGGTCAATCTGGAGGTTTAGTGCCACTTTGGGATGCAAATGTGGTCAGAGTTCATGACTTGTTAGGAACAATCAAAAAATTCATGCCATGGTAGAGGTACTTCCTTTAGAAACCACTTGGCTCTTTTCTTCTGTTTATGCTAGTACTAAGTTATTTAAACGGGTAGAGATGTGGAATAACATAGAAAAAATGAGTACTACTGTTAATGGCCCATGGCTTCTAGGGGGATTTTAATGATGTTCTTACCTCTAATGAAAAGCTTGGTGGTAACACCATTAACGGTAGACATAGTAAAGAGATTTGGAAAAGCATTAATCATTGTAAGCTGCTAAACTTAGGTTACAGGGGTTGCAAATACACATGGTCAAACCATAGGAAAAAATCTAAATGTTTAATTTCGGAATGGATTGATAGAATCTTTGTGAACAATGAGTGCATCAACCTTTACCCTAAGTCTGTAGTGATTCATCTTCCTAAAACTCATTTGGAACACAATCCACTCCTATTAAATTTAAAACCTAGGTATGGAAACAATAATGATTAGCCCTTTTGTTTAGAAACTATATGGTGCAGACACCTTGACTTCATAAATATAGTTAAACAAATTTGGTTAGGCAAAAAACTTGTTGATGCACAGAAAAATTTCAACAAAGAAGTTATTCATTGGAAAAATTTTACTTTTGGGGATATCTTAAAAAAAAGAAGATAAATTCTTGCTAGACTCAATGGAATCCAGTCCTATCCCCACTACCATAATAGTGATTCCCTACAAAACCTTGAGTCCACCCTCCATTAGAATATAACAATATCTTACATATGGAGCATGACTTTTGGAAGTTATGATCTAGGAGTAATTTGATAAATGATGGAGATGCCAACACAAAGTTCTTCCATATTATGGACTCTAAACGTAAACGTTGTAATGCCATCATGTATTTCACTAATGACAAAGGAGATTGGATAACAGATCCAAACAAAATTTTAGATCACTCCTTTACATTCTTTAGAGAGGCCTTTCAAAGTGCTTAAATTGTTTCCCCTATCAAAAATACTATCTATGATCCTTCAACTATGAATAAGCCTGATTTACATTGTCTAGACAAACCCCTCACTAATAATGAAATTACTAAGGCCATTTTCTCGCTCAAACCTTTTAAAGCATCGGGCCTGGATGTCATGCACTCCTTTTTTTATCAAAAATATTGGCATATTTTAAAAGACTCCTTCATTTCTTATTATCATAAAGTTTTTTCCACACAATCCCTGCCTAGTGGTATAAATGACACTTATTTATGTCTCATTCCCAAATTCCCCAATGCTAACAATCATAAAAATTTTAAACCTATAGGACTATGCTATATTGCGTTTAAGGTCATTAATAAAATTATTGCCAATAGATTAAAATCATTCATATCCACCTTATTGGTCCTATGAAATCAAGCTTCATGAGAAATAGAAGAACTAGTGACAATGCCATAATCATTCAGGAAATTATAAATTATCTAAGACGTTCAAAAAAATCTAATTTTGATATGCGCATTAAGCTTGATTTAGAAAATGCTTTTGATCGACTGGAGTGGTCCTTTATTAATAAGACCCTTAATTACTTCAAATTTCTTCCTAAGATTATTAGACTAATTATGCATTGTATTACTACTAGTTCTATAAGGGTATTAGTAAATGGGTCAAGAACAAAAAATTTCTAACCTAGTAGGGGTATTCGTTAAGGTGATCCTCTCTCCCCCCTACATTTTCATCTTGTGCATTGAACTTCTTTCTAGACTTATCAATCACCGGGTTGATATTAGGAATTGGGATCCCATCCAAATTGGCCATAGAGGCCCCTCCTTTTCCCATATACTTTTTGCGGATGACCTAAGTCTCGTGGAAAAAGTAAATAAAAAAACTAGCCTTTGCATAAAATAATGCATGGATTATTTCTCCATGGAATCTGCCCTAACCATAAAATAATCTAAATCCATAATTGTTATCCCTGCTCGTTGCCCAAAGGACCACTTAATCCACCTTAACTCTCTTTTTGGAATAAAATGCACCAATGAGTTTGGTAAATATTTGGGATTTCCTATCCTTAGTAAGAATCCAAAAGCCAAGGATTTCCAACTCATTCTGGATAGGTTAAAAACTAGACTCTCCCATGGAAATATTCCTTCCTCAATATGGTAGGGCGTATTACACTAGCTAAAAGTACCCTAGGAGCAATCCCCTCTCATATAATGCAATATACTCTCCTACCTTCTAAAACCCTTCAATCCATTGATAAAATTCAAAGAAATTTTATTTGGGGTGCTACAAGTATTTCTAAAAAGCTTCATCTCATAAATTAGGATATTGTCCCCAAGGATATAAATGAAGGTGGATTAGGTAACCACAAGGCAAAGCATAAGAACTTGGTTTCCCTTGCAAGCCTTCTATGGAGACTCATAAAAAATCCTTCATAACCTTGACATTATCTTATCATGCAAACATTTGCTCACTCAAAGTCTATTACAACCTTTTCTTTCATCTGGAAATCCATCCTCCAAGGATGGAAACTATGTAATAAGGGAATTCTGTGGCATCCCTCAAAAAATTTGACCTTAAACATTTGATATAACAATTGGATTTACAACACCCCTACCCTTAGGAGCTCTATTGAGGGTCCCCTCAGAAAAAGTGAATGTAACCTTTCCCTGGGAAAATTAACTAAAGGCAATAGTTGGGATCTTAGTAAAATTAGCTTTGAATTATCCCCTCATGTAATTCAAAATATTAGTCTTACTCCTACCCCCTCACATAATTCCAAAGGGGATGATCTCAGTTGGAAACTAATCTCTAATGGCATTTTCTCTGCAAAATCTTGCTATAACCTTCTTAATAGTCCTTCCCCTCCTTACAATTGTTATAAATGGATATGGGACATTCATTGTGCTAACAAGATCAAAATCTTTTTCTGGATGTACTGTCACAACCGTGTGCCGTGTAGAGTTTATCTTAAAAAAAATAGGTATGGTTGTGGATAACACATGCACTACATGCAGAATGGGCATTTAGAGCATCTAACACATTTTCCTTCATTTTGTCTCAACCCAAAGATTCTGGAAATCCATGGGCATCACCTACCATAACAATATGGGGGATACTAATTGGCTTACTGACCTTCGTGATGCCTTAATAAATCAAAACTCTCATAAGTTTCATTGGCATACTCTTTTTACTTTTTGCATTTGGGAAATCTAGAAAAACAGGAATAATAATAATAATATCAATAATCTTCGCTTCCATCTCGACGTAAGAACACCCATGCACTTTGCATGGGAATATATTTTTTTCACTGAAACGAACTTTTTTAGAATCAAAAAAATTCCCATTGAAACTAGGTGGTACAAACCACCAAAATATATTATTAAACTTAACTGTGATGGTGCTTTCTTTTATACTAACAATGTAGCAGGAATTGGTGGGATATTTTGCAATAGTAATGGTGATTTGATCTTGGGATACCAAAAATGGACACATGCTGCCTCCCCAATTCATGCTGAATTCCTAGCACTCCGAGAAGAGCTAAAAAGTGCAATAGACTTTAAAGAGATAAACATGGAAATTGAAACTGATAACGCGTATGTTATCAAATTATTACATGAGGAATATAATAACTTTCAAAATATTATTCTGGAATGCAGATGGTTAATGCACCAACTGAAGCTCCCAGTACTGAGGCGCAACTTTATGGAAGGGATTCTGACATACCTTTAACTTCTGCTCTTGAGCGTAATACAATGTTTATCAACCCTTTCAGCTTTAATCTATAGCAATACAAGTCAAAGTGATTCCAAATATTAGCAATAATACTCATATTTTGGTCACTTAGGAATTTTATCATACACTTTGTGGGTATAAAGCTTCATCGCCCTTATTAATAGTATTTCTATATCTAACAACCTATTCTCTTACTCCTAGATAAATTCCAAAATCTCAGATTGTTATAATTAACATCTTTAATTTCTTCATCACCCATAAGATAAAAAATACCCTTAACCAATAATCAATAATCAACCACTCAAACCTATAACTGTTCATGCTTTTATGTCAAACCCATCAACTCGTATCTCATGAACTAGATCCTATAATGATTAATCCAGTACTATAATCAAGTAGAAGGTGAAGATATTACCTTTTTGATGTTCAATCCTCTTGAATCGAGTCCTAGAGTTTCTGTTCTCAACAATGATGTCCCAATCAAATATCTAATGATTTGAAGGTTTTACCCATGCTAATAAGGTGTTGAAGAATTGAAATTAACTTAGAATCATCATTATAACTCACATTGAATGGTGGAGGGACCTTGGGAGAGGTTAGATTCTTGAGAGCTTTCCTTTCTACAAGAACTTTTTGTATTTCGGAGTGTGGGGGACGAAGTAGGGCTTTTAAAATGACCCTCCAGGTGTGCTCCCATGCACTTGAAGGCCCAACCGCACTGAGCACGCAGCAGGGCAGTAGCACTGCCACAAGTGCATGGCCGCACATGGAACTATCTTGGCGTGCACCTAGGCATGCATTCTGCGCATTTCCCAAAATCCTTATAGCGTTTCACGAAATAAATCTGGAAGGCAAACCTTTCAAAATCTTTGTCAATTTTATCAAATTTTATGCATCTCACTTACCATATTGATTTTAAAATAACTATTTTCACTCATATTCATCCTGATAGAGCTTCACATGTGTAAAATATAACATTACTAGTCATTTAATACGTCCACACCTAAGCCAAATTTATAAAGTGTTACATTGTGTATGAAAATATCTCTTCACAATCGTTTCACACCGAATATAGGGTTCAAAATGTGATAAAATGAGACTAAGTCCCAAGATGCACAACATATAACCAGATGCAGATATTGCATTTGTGAACATCGCAAATGGAATCACTGAGAGAACTTGAACTCGTTCTATTGGATTATTAGATTTGGTGAATGATTGATTTAATAAGAGAGCTAAGAGGCTGGTCAATTTGACGTAAGTTTTAATTACCCATAATTTAGACACAGTAATTTACAATATGAAGCACTAGTTACGTCTTAAAACATGGACATAATATTCTGATTATCTCACGCCCCAAAATCCGAGGAACGCGACCGGGTCCAACTGAGGAAGCCTGTTAGGTTCTATTCTACCCAAACCAACTCATGATTAAATAGCAGATGGATTCCATTAATCAGCTTTAGTAAGTATTTCATTACCCACTTCCTTTTTGTTTTCATCAGCCATTTGAACTGTAGTATTCAAAATATGACAATTTATATATATGAAGGAAAACATATATGCCAAACACCAATACTTCAAATTTTGTTCCTAATACCAAACACCACCCACAACCTGTCAACGGAGCCTCTAAACATACCTGAAGAGTAATGTAATATGGAAATACCGGTGACAAGGCTTCGGCTATACCTCAAATACAGAGTACATGATGAGAAAATGAATAAAAGATACATGACATGACCCCGGGATAGAGTGGGGCTCACCCAGTCTGTTGGGAAGAGAATACTGCTATCACTGGCCGATGCCGCTCACTTTGAAACAACCTGTATCATAACAGGATACAGCACCACCGGCAAAAAGGACGTTAGTTCCATTGAATAGCACTAGTATGTATAAGTAAACATCATCTAATAAGAAAGAACTATCAAACAAGAATAAAAATATCATTAACACATTATCATTATAAAGAATTGTCAAACAAGAATAAATAGATCATAAAAGTAAATCAAAAGCTTTCACAATTCCCACATCAAAAAATAAAAGGAATCACATAGCTTTCTCATAATTTCCATACCTCTAGGTTGCGTTCCGTAGCCCGTCATAGGGTTCACATATCATATTACACACAATGTGTTTCATAGCCCGTCTATAGGGTTTACATATCATATTATACACCTATGCGTGTCATAGCCCGTCCATAGGGTTCACATATCAAATTATACACCTATGCGTTTCATAGCCCGTCCATAAGGTTCACATATCATATTATACACTTATGTGTTTCATAGCCCGTCCATAGGGTTCACATATCATATTATACACCTCTTCATTTCAAAGCCTGTCGATAGGTTCTACATTTTATATTATACCCCTATGCATTTCATAGCCCGTCCACATGGTCAGCTTATTATATTATACACATATGCGTTTCATAATCCGTCCACAGGTTCCACATATCAATTAATCGGCACATGGGGCGACAATCATTACAGCCTACTTGGGACTAGGCCATATTTTATAACTCAATCTCTTATTTCCCACATTTCACATCATTTCCACATATTTCACATCAATATCAATTTCAACAACAAGCCATTCTATTCAAGATGTCAAGTACATATGAGAGGAACCGTGAATCCTCGGCAAATACAATATCTCAAAGCTCATACACCTCATGTTTATTGACAATGGAACTTTAAATACCATTGGATCTTCCAAATCAATAGAGGGGTACACCAACCCGCAATAAAAACACACATCAAAGGCATAAGCAAATAATTACAACAATTATTCTTAAATCTTTCTTTTTCAATCATGACATTATATAATTATAATACAAGTTCTCAGCACATTGGCCACACTCTATTTCCAAAATTCATTTAATTACTTCAAACATCTCAACACATAGAGGATTTCACACAGTGTGGCATAAGATATGCAATTCAATCTCAATTTAAGGTCCTAGCATTTTAATACATGATTCATATGCCTTGCACCCTTTTTAAGTTATCAAAAATAGCATCTTTATCATATTGGATTGCATCTTTCACAATTATAGGGTCGCAATACCAACTCATGTAAAATACCAATCACGTCAAAAATCCAAAGTTCAATCTTGCCATATTTACACAGTCACTTACTTCACTTCCAAACATCTTTTTACATTACCAACAACTAGACACAATTAATCAAATACATTTGGTACACATAATAATAATTTTGAGGATCAACCATAACGAGTTTTCTCACACGATTTGGGCATCAAAATCTCAATTTAAACTTGACTTGAAGTCTAGGCATTTTAGCTCATAGTTCCCATTTTTCACATATCCTCATTTACCAAGAATAACATACTAAACACACTCAGTACATCTTTAACATATATTCTTGAAACACCCAAATCCTTTGAAGTAATGAATACCACATAAATCAAATTCCAGACTTATAACATACGCAGGGACACCATGGGAGCTCAATTTCTAAGAAGAGGGAGTTTTAGCCATACATACCTTTCTTGAGCTTTCTTTTAACTACTATGATATTCCGGAAATTTTAGCAACTTCAATCTATTTTGAGTCATAACAAAATTGAACACAAATTAGGAAGATATTCATAATTCTATCTCATTTGAGCATTTTATCAAATACTAGTTGAGCATCTTGATCTCAAATCCCTTTTTCAAGATTTTCTTCATTCCCTAACCCAATCTTTACTTATTTATGTTCCATAATCTCCACATAAACCTAAGTTGTACATGCATGTATACAAAATACTAATACACACAAGAATCATACCTCAATAACCCATCTTATACCCCAAACTCGAAATTAAAGTCTAGCGTATAGAACATTACCTCTTAGTTGAAGAACTTGTGATTGGGTTCTTTGTTTCTTGAAGGTTGATGCAAGATTTGGATGGTTAAATGTTGAGTTCCTCCTTATCTCTCTACAATGATCTCACCTCTCTCTAAAATTTGTAGAGAATGACCCCAAAATGAATCACCAAAGACCATATCTTAAAATGGGGTCGGGTTATAAAAATAGGAAAATTAACCCTCCGATGTCGGGTTTGCAATAGCAAAATGGACCGAAAAATGAGCATGCTGGCAGCATAATGCACCGCAAAATCGGTGCCAAAAATTTGTCTACATTGGCCCAGTTTGCGATAGAAATGCGACCGAAATTTAAGAAATGCGACAGGATTTGCGGTCGCAGATTTGACATAGGATCTCATTTTTCGAGTGGTAATTTGATCATAACTTTGCGTAGGATTGTCCAAATGACAAACGGTTTGTTGAGTTGGAAACTAGAATCAAAGGGCTTAATTTGATAGGTTTGAATCACAGAAATCCTTATATATACGGAGATATGATTGTCCAAAGCAAGGTCTTGTGCGCACTCATTTACAACTTTAGTCTATTATAAAATTTTCCAACTTGGCTTAGACTTAGGCCTCTCCTTAGACCCCAAATCACTTATAATATGACTTATACACTTATTACCATATCCAATTCGATGTCGGTTATATCATTAATCCTCGTTTTAACTCAAAATAAAATAATTAGCCTACCTTGGCAGCATGAAGTCTTAAATTACTTAGCAAAATTTTCCGGGGCTATACATTCTCCCCCGCTTATGATCATTCATCCTCGAATGAGAGGTAGAGACTAACCCAAACACCAACATTACATTTTGCTTTTCTATCTTACCTCAAGTCCCTAAATTTTCACTAACTCCTAAATTTTTCAGCAATTTCGGCAGAGACTCCTTTGTAACTAGGCCTATCTACCTGCCAGAGAATCACCAAAACCATCCTAAAAATACATCCACAACTCGACAAAGTACCACGATGTATATACTCGTAACACTAATTCTCAGCATCACAAAAACTACATTATCATAATGACAACTGAACATGGACTGCACATCGTTAGATCATAATACCTAGAAGGTACCCTTCAAATCAAAACCAACTGCTATACAATGAAGGGAAAATACGTTGTTTCCACAACACTCTCGGACTCCAATGTGGCCTCTTATACTTACGGATTTTGCAACAACACATTCATAGAAATGATCTCCGCCCCTAAACTTACCTAACAAGGATAATAAATATATAACCTTCATAGGCTAACTATCCCTTACCTTCACCTTTAGTAATTCCCACCGCAATGATACACGATGAATTTCCAATTACCTCTTTCGACATATACACATGAAATGCTGGGACATGGAGGCAATTTTAGTAATAGGGAAAATGCCATACCTCTATTGAGTGACAAAGTGCATAGACTATTACCCATATCTCTCTCCTTCACCTGTCTGGATGTGTAGGCAAACACCCTACCGTATTACATCAACACCGTACCGAGCTCAATACACGACGCACCACTATACTCGGTATAAAATCATCCTTTCTAAGCACTTAATTCGCGTTGTAAAAATGTGTAAACAACTCAAATCCTATTCCCATCTCACCTCATCGTTTCTGTACGAGTTAAACTTAACGAGTTTGGATGTCTAGATAGGTAAGAAAGTATCACCCTATTGTCAATCTTTCATGGCACGAAATTAAATGGTCATACCTATTCACACACATCATAGAAAAAAGGGTTAATGGACTTACTTGTTGTTCCTCAGTTGTTGGGGCAGTGTCTTAGTTGATGTCCCTTAACTCCGCACCTGAAACACTCATCAGTGCCCTTATGACACACCCCTAGATGATGCCTCATACACTTAGGCCAACGGTGTCACTGCTGCCTCTGATGGCTCCCACTTGGCTGGACCAGTTGGTTAGATTTCATGTTGCCTTGGTCTGGCATATTATGGCCCCAGTGCTACTGATCAGGCCCTGATGATAGCGCCCTAACTGAGGTCTGAAGAATTGACTGCGTGGGTTTCGATGACACTCTCCTTTGTGATTCTTTTCCACCATTACCCCTACTGTATGAGCCATAAAAATTGCTCGCGAATCAGGCCTTTTTGTTGTTATCTTTCTTTATCTTTATTTTTAACTTTCGTTCCTCTGTAGCTTGAGAGAACACCACAATTTTCCCATAATTCATATCAGAATTAAAGGCATCTTTGTGTATTAATAATACCTTGTTTGGTAGACATTTTGAGCCCATGAATTACTTATGCAAGCATTAGTTATACATCATATTTGGTATTATCCTATACATAACTAATGAATAGAAAATAATAGTATTAGCAATACAATGGGTTTTAATGCATGCATTAGCTTAGTTAAAGATAAAATTGTCCTTTAAAATTTATGCTTGATTAAAATATGCTAGTTAGTATATTAATACAAGTTGAAAATAATCCAAATAGTGAGAAATAAAATTATATCCCTAGTAAATAAATAAATTGTTAGCATATTTTCTTTCTTTTTTTATAAATAAATATTTTATTTTATTTTATAATGTAGGTAGACAAATAAAATATTTTTTTAAACCGTTTCATATAACAACATTTCTCAACATATGTTTCTTTTAAAAAGTTAGAGCGCGGACTAGTTTTGAGGGCATTTTTGTAAACAAATAATTATTTTAGAAATTGTGCACTGTTTTAATACATCAAACCCAACAATGGATAAGAAATATGTTAGCATAACTAATACCAACATAACTAATGCAAGCATAACTAATACAAACATTACTAATACACTCTATTCAGCATAATTCTTATGCACCCTACCAAACGACCCATAAGTGATATCACATATTCTGAATAAAGGCCAGTTATGAGGAATAAGAAATTAAAAATATTAATTAAAAAAATTGGATTGAAATGTCGATGTTGCGTGGGTTTAGTAAATATGAGGAGGAAAAAATTGGGGGGGAGGGGGGGAACACACAAACGTCCCATAGACAAATCTATTGAGACGGTTTAATATATCGTCCATATAGAGTAATATGCGGTGACGGTTATATGACTATTGTAACGGTTTACTTTTATACCAATACCAGTAGGTTGACCAAGCTATGGTAATGGTTATAACCGTGGCAGTAGCCAGTTTATTGTAACGGTTCCAACATCGTTGATAAAAAAACATTGCAATAGGATAAATTTCTAGTAGTGACTTGTACTTCTATCAGAGAACCCTAATGCACTAGGTCCCTATTGTGTTCCTCTTTGTAATAACTGTGAACCGTTACTGACTTGTACTTCTGTCAGATAACCCTAAGGTACTAGGTCACCAGATCCCTGTTGTGTTCCTCTTTGTGGTTGTTCATTTGAAATATACACCAGGGGGTCAGGATCTCTATCTGATTATTGACAATAAGTTTGTTAGATCATCAAAACATAAGAAGCATAAGGCAAAGACATTACCCATCAATTTCCCCCTTTTTGATGATGAAAAACTTTAGCATTGATAGTATTTCTTAAGGTTAGAAATAACCAGATGAGGTACCAAAAAGTACACAATTTCCCCCTGACCATTTGTGTTTGATTCCCCCTTGATTAGATCCCCTATATTTTCTACAAAAGTTACCCCTGACCTTTTCCCCGTTTTGGCATGATTTAAAAAATACACAAACAAACAATCAGCATAAAGAAGTCTAGCACAGCCAATTAATGCCACATATGTGAATACAACATGACAGAAAATAGAAGCCAGAGGAAAACAGTATTGTTTAGGCAATAAAAGAGGAGATGTTTCATTAAAAGACAAACAAAAAGAAAACAACAGCTACAAAACATTAGAGCAAAAGAGAGTTGGCCACAAAGATGAGCCTGGGGGCACTAGTAGATGGAGACTTGGAAAAAGAGGCGGCAATGGTCTTGAGAACCAGGTCCAGTCGGGCATTTGCAAGCAATTTTTCTTCAAGAAATTTTGCATGAAACTTATCATTTACCTTTGTCAGTCGGGCAATTTCTTCATTAACAGAATCGGGTCCTTTAACTGCTTGACTGAGCTAAGTTTCCAGTATGGTATTTTGAGCCCTCAACCTTCTAATCTCTTCAGAAGCTGCATTTTTAGCATTGATCAGCTGAGAAATGGTCAAGATGTTTCCACCAACTCCTTCTACGCACTCACATTCTTCCAAAGTGGTTTTAGATAAGGTTTGCTTGCGTGTGCCCACTCTAGGATTACCCAAGGGGACCTTGTAGAATCTGAACACTTGAGTGAGGATAAAGCCATATGGTAGCCCATGATTACCCCGTTTAAAGTTTTCCACCTTTTTCATATGATCTGTAATGATTGCTGGCAGATTGATTGGGACAAACTCATCAAACTCTTCCATTAAAAAAATATATGATTTTGTAAAAATAGACCTCCTCTCAAAACGAGGTAAGAGCACATTATTGACTAGTTCAATGAGAAATTGATACTCAGGAAGTAATACCTTTTTATGCACTTTTCCCCCTAATGAATAGGTTGTTCTTTCATGATGGCTATTCTAAAGTTTATACCACAGACACCTTTAGCTGGTGACATTCCTTCACATGGAATTTTGAGAAATTTTACTAATGCTGAAGCGTCGAGTACAATGTCTACAACATTTACTAGCTTACAAATGTGATCCCCCTCAACAATGAATAGAGAAATGTAGAAATTTTGTACCGCATCTTCGTACACCAGAGGCCTGCTCCCCTGAAACAAGTGCTCCCATTGTTGGAACTCCACTATCTCCAAAATTTGTCTTATACCATCCATTTCTAAAATTGTTGGGTCAAATGTACGACCCACAAGACTTTCTGAGTTGTTAATCTCTCCTGCCACAAACCACTGTCACTGGACATGGTCCCCAGAGGACCAGGTTCCCTTATAGTTTCATGTTTTTGTTTTTTAGATCCTTTAATAGACTTTCCCTTCCACATTCCTATCTCCACAGTATCATCTTCAGACACGACTTGCTTAACTAGACTCCTCTTATACTTTTTGCTGCCCTTCAGAAATGCACCATTTTGTTTCTTAATAACTTTATTATAAGCTTTATCCAAAGAATTTTGAGATTTTATATATTGTTTCACTAAGGAGACAGGTTGCTTTAGGGCATTTTGGTCAACCCCCCCTACTGGAACTCTTTTGTCAGTAACAAATTACCCTTGATTCATCAACCTCTTTTTCCTTGTCTTGACACTCCTCCTACTTTTCTGTAATGTAGTCTTGAAGCCCTCTTTCTACTGCAACCTGATAGTGAATGCCTTGGAGGATGATTCTAAGAGCTTAGAATGATCAGGAGGTGTAGGAGTTGTTTTACCTGAAAGGGAATAAGGTTCTTCAGTAGGTTTTTTAAGAATGTCTCATGAGCCAAAGAATCGAGGAGTACTATGGTTCTTACATCGCCTAGGAATGAAGTTTCATCCCCCCTGATACTCAGGTGAGAGATATGCTACTTCATTCATCAGACTCTCAGCGGCGATAGCCATGATGTTATGTGCTGCGTCCTTTTCTACCGACTATCACAAAGTCACTAAGTCCAAAATTGAAAAGTTCAGATACTGATCAGGATCATCTTTAGAGACCTCTGACACTTGAGAGGTAAAACCTCCTGAGTGTTCTTTGATGAGATCCTAGGAATGGAGAGACATAGGGTTTTCAATATATGGAAGGGAAACATGGTTTGTCAGAAAAGGGAAATTTGTAGTAAAAGAGGAGGAACCAGGTGTGGACACAGTAGTATTTGAAGGAGTGGAATAGTGAATTTCCGAGGATGATTTTAAGGGTGAAAGGGAAATGGGCATGGTGTTAATGGTAGGAGAGGGAAACGATCGTTCGATTGCCATTATAGGAGTAGAGTGAGAAGGAGAAATGAAGAGAGGATCACAAATATGCAGGAGGAATGAAGGTTCATGACTTGGTGTGAGAGAGAGAAAGTTTTATTGGAAGAAAGACTAATGATGAGAAGAGAGAGATACATGTTCTGAATAGTTCTGAAAATGGCAATAGGTTTGTGGGGAAATGCTATCGTGAAGAGGGGATAAAGGGATTTGAAAGACAAGGCATGAAATGCAGATTTTGAAAAGCCGGATGATGTGGCAGATGAGTTAATTTTGTTACCATTTTTGAAAAGGCATGCAGAAAAAACACATTACTACTAACCTGTGGTACAGGAACCTGATGCTCGAATAATTTTTTCAAAAAGGTTTTAGCAGCTCTTCTTACGCAGTTCATAAATCTACCCTTAGCTTCTATGATAGTCATGTGTGTTTACCTGCTACGGTATCGATGTGAGTTAGGATTGGCCAGAAAATACTTTAGCTAATTTTACCTGAAGGTGTTTTTCATAGCCAACTAATGAAGAGTCAGGTTCTCCATTAGATTTTCATGACCTCGGTTTCAACTTGTTTCTTCCAAAATGTTCCTTAATGTTCCTTACTCAAGGCTTTGGTAAAGATATCTAGAATTTGGTCATCTGATCTGCAAGACTTTCCACAGATCAACGCTTTCTCGATATTGACCCTCAGAAGATAATGCTTCTCAATATGCTCAATCCTCTTGTTTTGACATATTCTGCTTTAGTTGTTAATGAAGCCATTGAGTTTTTCTTCCTTGTGCCCTAAGAGATGAGACATGATCATGACAAGTGAACCATTCCAGAAGTACTTTTTCTGCCCAAAAAATAACATGCATAGTTAATCATCGGCATATTAAATAAGGTTAAAACTGTCACCTGAGGGGTGATACAGGACTAGTTCATCTGTTCCCTTCAGGTATCTCAAGACTTCTTTTGGCAGACTTCAAGTATGATTCCTTGGGACTTGAATTTGGATTCTATTTTGAAGTGGAAATACAGAAGGGACTGAGAATTTTTGTAATTTCTTATCTAAGTTCAGAATGAAGGGCAGTGATTGTGTTATCAAGTGGATGGGAGCTTTTGAGTTTCCAGTTTGGAACTGAGGTTTGCTTGGTAGAGGAATTTGGTAGGTTAATTGGATTTCCCTGCAATCCTTGTTCTGTTACTTGTGGAGTACCTTGCACTGTATCTCCATTCTTTCTTCAGCTTCAGTGGTAGTAATTTAAGTGCTAGGTTCCTTGCGAGAAGTGGAAGAGGATGTTGCATTGTCTTTCACCTGTCTCCTTCATCTGACACATCATATCAGTCTTCCCAATTGAAACCTCATATATTTGCCAGGGACCAGAGATGGCTCATTTTGTTGATCATCACCGTTTACTCCTTTGTTAGAGGAAGGTTTTTCATTGAATAGAACATGAACGATTGCTTCACCTAGTGTGACCTTTTGTTGTAGACTTTATGGCCTTTTCTTTGTGGGAAGTATCCTAGAAGGATTCCTTTATCACTTTTTGCATCAAACTTCTCAAGATGGTCCTTCCCTCCATTGAGAACATGGCATTTTTATTCAAAAACGTTCTCAGATGAGTTGCCTTTGATTTTCTTCCATTTGACAGCTCATACCGGGCTTTGTTCAGGTGAGACTTGATAATACACTTGTTCACTGGGAAGCATGAAATGTTTATTGCTCTTGCCAAGACATTTTTGGTGGTTCCACTGTTGATGAACATTGTTCATGCCATGTCTTCCAGACTTATGTTCTTTCCTTTCCGCAACACCATTTCACTGTGGAGTCCTTGGTGCTGAGAAGTTGTGTATGATTCCATTTTTTTGTTACAAGCTCATCAAATTTGGCGTTGTTAAATTCTGTCCAATGGTCAGATCTGATGCATTCTACATTCAATTTTATCTTCACTTGGATCTTCTTGACAATGGCCATTAATACCTCGAGAGTCTCATCCTTTGTTCTACGAACCAGTGTCCAGGTGAATCTTGAATGTGGCAGACCACAGAACAGGTTCTTCTGAATCAATTTATTCATAAGTGAGAAGCTTGCATGCACCAATCTTCCAAGCCAAAGTTCTACGTCATCATCAACTAACTTCAAGCATCTCATATCACCAGCTTATAGAGACCACTTGGACAGTTACTAGATTGGTAATTGTGCACACTTTTAATAAGAACTCTACTTTGTTCCATCTATAAGAGATTTGAGAACCACTCAGGAGACTATACCTCAGGCCATCCACATAGTGCACGTCCCAATTGAGTGTCAAAGAAGCTTTCCAACTTTTCAAACGCCAGGAATTTACCATTTTTTTAAAAAAAAGATACATTCCCTTCATGCCAGGCTTTCAGTGAGAAGAAATCTAATGTGCTTCGATCATTCACTGTTCATGGTCCATTTTGGTATGCTTCCTCTCATTATTCCCTGCACATGCAAATCATGGGTTAGATTTAGGAACCAAAACTAGTTTGGGTCCCTTGTATTGATAAAAGGGATGGATAAGGGTTTTTCTAGTCCATGCAGGCAATATTCGTTTCTTGCGAGCGGTACTTGGTCCCTTGTTAGTAGTCACTTTGTCAGAAAATACTTTGTTTTTCTAAACATATTGAACCTTGCCCCTACAATTTTCTTTAAAGTGCCCATTTTCTCACAGTGAGTACACAGCCATTTATCAGGAATAATGACGTACTTGCTGTGAGGGTTGTAAGGAGTTTTTTCCTTTTGGAACCCGATTCCATGCTCGTTTCAACTATTGTTGAAATACATAGCAGTGACAACATTTGAGGACCAGGTCCACTTAAGAGATTTCTCAAGATCAATTTTTACTCTCTCCAATTCAGTTTGAAGTTGTCAACTTTTCTCAAGTTCACCACAAAAAGCTAGTTTTCACATCAGTTAATTCCTTTTCAAGCTTGATATGTGTCTCACTAGCTACTTCCTTTCCTTTCCCATGGATTACAGTCCTATGTTCTCTATTGAGTCCCTAAACGGTTTCCTCTTGATCAGTGATTATCACAAAAAAAATCATCCTTTTCTTGCTCAGTAGCAATAATTTTTCGCTCTATAGTGTGTTTCTCATTGCTAAGACCTTCTATTGTTTACTTCAAGTCAACAACTACTACCATGAGGTCATCTCTGTCATTTTCTACACTAGTTATTTTTTCATTTTAGAACTTCCTTTTCTTTTTCAAGATTAGCTATGGTCTCATTTAGGTCCACTACACACACCACCAGATCATCTCTAGATTGTTCACCTTTCTCCTAGTCCTATGGTTTGGGTCTCCTTATCATTATCAATGCTATAGTAAGCATCAATTAGAACATTTTACAATGACCTTAACTTCTTAGAAGAGTAGGATCTCAAATATCTCTGAACATCCTTGAAATTTACCTCATCATGATCAGACTAAGCCATCAACATGAACAGTGAGTCATACCCTATTGCTTCAGTTTCCACTGCCATCATGGAGTTGTTTTCTACATCTGGTTCCCTTTCTGATAGAGCAGTCTCCCCAAGTAGCAAGATCCTGCTTCACAATATTGACAGATACACTTTTTTGACTGAATCTTTTTTCTTGAACCAGGTTCCTTTTTGCTGATTTTTCAGGGTTTTATTTGTATTGTTCCTATTTTTCAAATGGACAGTCTTTGACAAAATGCCCTGTCTTACTGCACCTGTGACAGAGATCATTTTTCCTTGCCTTACTTGAACTACCCTCTTTGGTATAACAGCATTCCTTCGAACTATCTTTTGAAATATTTTAGTAAGATAAGCCATATCACTATGTTTTTCACTTGAATCACTGCTTTCTGCCTTGAGTACCAGCTTCTTTTCCTTATTTGGCTCTCTCTTTTCACTGTCTTTCTTTCTTTTCATCTTGTATATCTTCAGATTACCAAACAACTCATCCATGGTTAGAGTTTGTAGATCTTTAGCTTCAGTGATGGCATTTACCT
The DNA here is from genome assembly GCA_026770625.1 of Nicotiana glauca. NCBI lineage: Eukaryota > Viridiplantae > Streptophyta > Magnoliopsida > Solanales > Solanaceae > Nicotiana > Nicotiana glauca. The sequence goes on from MU746152.1 coordinate 117,147, forward strand.
TACTTTCCCAAGAACCTGGTAGAACACTGAAGATTTTCCTTACAAGCTCGTTTTTGGGAATAACATCTCCAAGTGAATGAAGTTCATTTATGATAGATGTCAATCTAGTGTGCATATCCTGTATAGAATCATCATCATTCATCCTAAAGAGCACATAATCTGTAGTGAGCATGTCGATCTTGGATTGTATAACTTGAGTAGTTCCTTCGTGTGCCGTTTGCATTGCTTCTCATATTTCTTTGGCAATATCAAAAGCTGAGACTCTGTTGTACTGATCGGGTCCTATACCACATACTAAGATTTTCTTGACGCGATAGTTCTTTTCTACGACTTTTCAGTCAGTATCACTGTACTCCTTTATGTCTTTTAGCACCATTGGACCAGTTTCTTCAAGCTTCTTCATAGGAATATGTGTACCATCTGATGTCGCACAGTTCTAAATCTTTGTCCATTATAAAATCATGCATGCGAGTCTTCCACCAGTCGTAGTACTGACCATTGAATCTAGGATGTCGGTAGGTTGATTGTCCTTTCTCAAAATTGGGTGGAGCAGCCATTAAGATCCTTTCTAGGTGTTAACCTTTTAGAAAGAACCTTATCTGATACCAATTGATAGTTAGTATGAGTCCACCAAACAGTAGATTACTTGGTCCTCTATGAGGTTATGCTAAAAATGCTAATAAAACATTAAGTAAAGGAGACAACAGATTTTTACGTGGAAAAATCCAATAAAAGGGGACAAAAACCACGACCAACGCTTGTACACTTTAAACTTCACTAATTTGTAATCTCATTATTACATGACACTTTGTAATAACTCTATTACAAATACTTCAACTTAACTAACTTGTGATACTCTTATCAAATGCCACTTTGTGACTCTTTAAGTACAAAGACTTTAAACTTATGAGTAAACCTAGTCACAACATAAACTCTGAAGTTTACGGATTTTGGTTTTCCTAAGACATATCTTCTAAGAAAGCAACATAGGAGTTACAATGAAGAACAAATAATAAGATTATAGCTGAACTACTGATACACATAGACTCATTATGAAACTGATCCTTTAGTGGAGTTTTTTTCTTGTTCTTCACACACCAGTGACGTCAACGAAGGATGAACACTATTATGCTTGACAGATTATCACTGAATGCACAATTAAATATCTTGTGTCATGCACCAGGTTGTTATACTATAAAATACATCTCAATGGTTGGTGATGTCAATTCTTGGTACACGCTTCTTCCCAATGAAAGGTGATTGTTGCACTATCTGTTATACAGTTGCTGACAGTCACTTTTGTGCAGTTGCATTACAGTTTTATAGTTGACTTGGACTTTTGTTACAGAACCCTAAGGGACCAGGTCCCTATTGTCTTCCTCTTTGTAACAGTTGCGGACAATCACTTTCTGTTGTTATGTTCCAGTAGTACATTTGACTTGTACTTATGTTAGAGAACCCTAAAGGACCAGGTCACTGTTGTGTTCCTCTTTGTAACAGTTGCGGACAGTCACTGACCTGTACTTATATCAGAGAACCCTAATGTACCAGGTCCCTATTGTGTTCCTCTTTGTGATTGTTCATTTGAAATATATACCAGGTGGGTCAGGATCTCTATTTGGTTCTTGACAATAAATTTTTTAGATCATCAAAACATAAGAAGCATAAGGCAAAGACATTAAAAAACCCATCATCTTTAATTGGTACTTACATTTTTTGAGATAAATAGTTTGGCACCCACCGTGGGATAAATATAATAATGATTATTTTAGAGCTAGTTTTGCTAATAACACACGTTATTCGTCACGCTTTTCCTTGTTAAAGATTTTTTGATTTCAGGCTAAGATATGTCAAGCACAAAAAATGCACCTGCTCATGACAGTGAAGGGCTCAGATAAAAGAGCGGTATAGGGGTCGGTGTACCACTCATAAGCCCTGAAGGAGTGCCAAATATAAAGACTATTAATATCAGTTTGCATAATGATCTAAACACTTACGCAGGCACAGACCCCATAAGGAATGCATACAGGGAAACTCGGCCAGGGGATCAAGGAAGTCAGGAATGGAAGAAGGGGGAGTAAGCATCCAAGTTATATTCGAGATGCTACAAGCTCAGCAAGTCACCATTGCTCAACATCAGAGTCAGAATAAAACTCCAAACATAGCAGAACCAGTGAACACTCGGCGTGCTGAACCAACGTGAGTGAGACCCGATGAAAATGTCTTTGAGACTAACCTCGCTATTATAAAAATGCTTGAAGAACTAGCCAAAATAATCGAGTCTATAGAAAAGAAATTTTAAGAAAATGACAAAAAGGTGGAAACATATAATTCGAGGGTCGACGAGATACCAGGAGCACCTCGGATTTTGAAAGGACTGGACTCGAAGAAGTTCGTGCAAAAACCATCTCCCCAGAGTGCGGCTCCGAACCCTATACTGAAGAAGTTTGGGATGCAAAGTATCCCAAAATACAACAGAACCACTTATCCCAACGAGCACATCACCACATATGCTTGTGGCATAAAAGGAAATGATTTGAAAGACGGTGAGATTGAATCTGTTTTACTAAAAAAGTTTTGGGAAACTATGTCTAAGGGTGATATGATTTGCTACGACAACTTACCCCAGAACTCGATTGATTCATTTGCCATATTAGCAGACTCATTTGTAAAGGAACATGTCGGTGCCATAAAAGTCATAACAAGGAAGTCCGATGTATTCAAAATAAAGCAAAGGGAGAATGAGATGTTGAGGGAGTTTGTATCCCGTTTCTAGATAGAACAAATGGAGTAACCTCCAGTCTCCAATGATTGTTTCGTACAAGCCTTCACACAGGGACTAAATATGAAACTCGATAGCTTCAAAGCACCTGAAGCAAAACTTGATCGAGTATCTCGCCGTGACTTTGGAGGATGTGCATAATAGGTACCAATCAAAACTAGGTTCGAGGATGACCAATTGGGAGCCACCTCGGGCTCAGTTTATACAAGTAGGTCATTGGCAAAGGATTCAGGAAACGGAGAGAGGGAGTCAAGGTCGAATAAGGAAAGGTATCAAACATAGTCAAAGATTGAAGGAACATTTCAAGGCGTAACATACCTTGGAATGATTGAAGAGCAGATCAATGACAAAGTTCCCAGGGACTTGTGAGCAAAAATGGATTTGATAGGTGCTCGGGACCAATGGAGGCACCCAAATTATTAGAATATAACTTCAGCGTCGATGCCTCGGGTATGTCTCAGCCACTAATAAAATTATAGATACTAGATGGTCCAAGCCTATATAGACCAATCCTTATCAGAGGAACCCCAACTTGATGTGTAAGTATCATAGTACTCATGGGCATAGGACCGAGGATTGCAGGCAGCGTAGGGACAAGGTAGTCCAGTTGTTCAATAAGGGGCATCTTCGTGAATTTCTCAGTGATCCGGTCAAGAATCATTTCCGAGAAAGAGATGCAAACAGGAAGAATGAATCTGAAGAACCTCAACATGTCATTCACATGATTATCGGTTGAGTCGACGTCCCACAGGGACCTATATTAAAATGAACCAAAGTATTTATCACAAAGGAGAAACGGACTCGATACTACATGCCCGAGGACACCCTCACATTCAGCGAGGAAGACATCGAGGCCTTATCTCAGCCTCACAACGACGCCCAAGTAATCTCTATCCTTTTAAATAAAATTTAAATTAAACTTGTTTTATTCGATTTAGGTATTTCGGTAAACATTATCATATCGAGGGTCGCAGAAAAACTCGGCCTATAAGGATAGATCGTACTTTTGTCCCGAGTCCTAAATGGCTTCAGCATGGCAAGTGAAACAGTAAAAGGCGAAATAATCTTGCTAATGAACATAGCCAGGACCATTCAAGACATGAAATTCTATGTGATCAAAGGTGACATGAGGTACAACACACTCCTCGAGAGACCATGGACAGACAACATGAGGGTGGTGCCTTCAACTCTTCACCAAATGATAAATTTCCCGGCGGAGGGAGGAGCAAAATCAATCTGCGGAGAGTGTACATGGTGAAATTGGGGGACCAATTTCTCATTGACAAAAGATTTCAGGAGATCGCCTTGAATATTTGGTACCTCGAGTCAGCTATTTTCCTCGAGACATATCGACATCTGGCCCGGGGATAGTGTTGGCCGAGATCTCGACGAGCGTAGAAGGCCTCCGAAAAGTGCATCCAAATTCGATTAAGTCTACCCCGGCAGCCTAAACATTGGCCTACGTATGCGTCATGAAGCTAGTTAGATATCCCATCTCGCTTTATTTATTACTCCACGTATCTTGTACTAAGTTTGGACTCCCCCTATAAAAAGGGAGTTGTTAACACTCATTAAGGATCATCCCTATGATTCTACAAAAAAGTAATAATACCTCTCTCTCTTTCTCTTGTTTTCTCTCAAACCTACTCACTCGAACCTAAAACAACAACAACAACAAAGATCGCTTGATACTTGTTCTTCATTTATCGCTTTCATACTTGTGCTTCATTTATTGCTTGATATTGGCCATAAAGAGCCTTGTTTAATTATTCCGTAACCGTTAACTCCCCTTCCTGGTTAACCCGAATAGCTCAAGCTCGAGATAGATATCGACCTCGAGGCCTTCCATTGAGCAGTTCGAAGACCGGGCAACAAGCCCCTTGGTTTGTCTACTGCCCCATTTTAGGTCGTATCTCATCGTTAGAACTTCATACTCTTAGCATCAATTGCTCTAAAAACTAGCATAAAAATAGATCGCATATTTTTAGAGTCCCATTTACAAGTTTAATTATTGTTACCATTTTCACGGTAAACAGAGAGCAACATGCTGCAAAACAAATGTTTGCTATCGAGGAAGTGGTGTCGGTACCTGAGCCCATGACGTCGAGCGACAAAGCTAAATAGGTGGCCAAATATCAATTACTACCCATGCCCTCCGTTTAGTTCGAGGGATAGGAGATCGATGGATAGGTGCTTGAGGACGAAGACGAAGATTTCATCATCCCCTGAGCCTTCGTTGACCCTCAGGAATTGGATGCGACAAAGTCTACGGACTAATAACTCGAGCAGGCCATATTGGTCGAGCATCTTCTAATATGAAAGGTATACTTAGGGACGAGGTTAACCCCCGATCTCTGGAAAAAACTCATTCAATTTATTATCAATAACATTGATTGTTTCGTCTTATCCCACTTAGATATGACAGGGATCTCACCGGAGATAACTTCTTATCGACTAAGTGTCGATCCAGGATTTAAACCGGTGAAGCAAAATAGGAGACCTCAGTCCGAGGTAAAGCATGCATTCATCAAAGAAGAGGTACCCAAACTTCTCAAGATATGATCCATTAGGGAAGTAAAATATCCCAAATGGCTAGCTAACGTAGTGGTAGTCCATAAAAAGGAAAATAAACTTAGAATGTGTGTAGACTACAAATATTTCAACAAAGCATGCCCTAAAGATTCTTTCCCGATGACCATCATCGATCGTTTGATCGATGCTACAGCCGGCCACGGGATCCTTACTTTTCTCGATGCCTACCCCGGGCATTATCAGATTCAGATGAACTCGAAGGACCATGAAAAGGCTTTGGGGTGTTGTAACCTATAGTTACATCGTAACACCCTTCATGCTAAAATATGCAGGAAGATACGCCTAGTTAACAAAATGTTCGAAAAATGAATAGGCAAAACGATAAAAGTTTGTAGTGGTGATATGTTGATTAAGTCCCTGCACGTAGAAGAAAATTAAATTCATTTACAAGGACCATCTGCGATCTTGAGGAAATAAAAAGTGAAACTTATCCCAGAGGGATATGCCTTCGAGGTTGGCACAGGTGAATCCCTCGACGTCATGGCATAAAATCGAGGTATTAAAATCAAGGCTATCGGGGATATCACAATCGAGGATAGCGTGGAGGCCGTGCAAAGTATAACACGAGAAATGGCTACCTTTGGTCAATTCTTATCAAGGTCGTCATATCGAAGTTATCAGTTTTTCTCTTTGCTTAAAAGGAAAAATGACTTCACGTTGACCCTGGGATGTCAGCGAGCCTTAGAAGAATTATAACAATATCCTACGAGCTCGCCTTTTCTTAATACCCCTATGGCAGATGAAAAATGAGAAGCAACACTTGTTCGAATGATCTCTCATAAGAGAAGGATCAAAAGGCACTACAATAGGAGGGCCAACCTCCGACATTTCAGACTCGGGGACTTAGTTCACAAAAACTCACCCTCGATACCACTGCTAAGGTACGATTTTATCCTTTTGTCCATTTGAGTTTGAAGCTAACTCATTACAGATTTTGCATCAACAACATACAATATCAGAGGCATCCTTTTCTACACAAAGGCCCTAGGTTTTAATACAAGCATTGCACTATTTTTTCCTTAGACCAGAATTTATCCCAAATGGGTTTTACCGACAATGTTTTTAATGAGGCAACAATTATATTCTACCTAAGGAAAACTCAACAGTATCCAAGGCTTCTTTTCAATCAACCTCGAATACTGGGGAGCATCAGCCTCGGATGCCATAATTTTAAAAAATAAAATACTTCACGCCTAAGAGGGCCTTTATAGGAGAACTTTGTAATTGGCCAAACGGTCAAATGAAACTGTGTCCATATAAAATAGTCGAGCCCCGACGGCAAAACATGTACGCATATATCGACTATTTGAAGAAGCATTCTGGATATTTCAAAAACATTTTTTATCTCAAAGAAGTTTACTATCATACGAGCTCTACATATACAATCCTATGGGAAGCAACTCAAGGGCCAAAACACCCCGAAATACTCGGGGATTGTCACTGACAGCCAATACATCTGAGTCATCAAAAACTCAGACTCATAAGAACTTAAAGAGGCACCCCCTCGAAACAAAGGTCAAGTCCAATATACTCGGGGACTAGCTTTCCGAATAAATTCAGAAAAATTATCGGTAAACAAGTCCATATAACGTACCCGATGGCTACGGCAACACTAAAGACTACGGTCATATAAAGGCTACGACCAAAATAACGCAGCTCGGAGACTTCCGACTTTCTCTATAAATAAAAGGCCTTCAACTATTGAAAATCGGTTAAATCAGGCTACCCTCGGCAAAAGCAAAATATGAAGGGCATCGATAAATTTAGCCCTCGAAAAATCTGAGGGCCTCGATAAATCCAGCTCTCAATTAATCCAAGGTCTTTGATAACATTGGCCTTCGAAAATACCCTAAGAGGTATTCATTTATGTTTGCACAAACAAATAGCCAATAAGGCTACGATACGTCAAACATTCGAAAAGAACCAAGGAGTACAAAAAACACATTCCATAACATAACTAAATTTTCACTAACTCTTTTAGCCGAAATGAGGGAAAAATTACAAAGCCGTTTTAAAGGCCGAAACGGCCCAACATAAGGAGCCTAAGGGCCAATTTGAAAAGATCCAAAGGGCCAATATATAAGATCCCAAGGACCAACTTCGAAAGGCTTAAGGGACAAAAACTTTAGTTCGAGACTCCACTCTCGTTTCGATCCAGACTCAATGTCCCGAGCTCAAATCGGATTCGTTTAAACATAGCTCAAAGATTATCATACATATCGATAAAGATATAAAGGTTTTAATACCCCAAACCAATCCTCGGACTAATCATTCAAACGAAGTCTTCCATAAATAATGGCAACGTCAAATCAAGCCCAAACCAAAGATGAGATAAAAAGTTCCCCTTGTATTTACAAAAAAATGATAAAAGGAGATATTTACATAAATGAGGCTTACAAAGAAAGAAAATAGTATAACCTAAAACTAATTTGGGGTCACATCTTTAGCAACTGGACCTTCAGAAGTCGTGTCTTTAAGAGCATCATCCTCGGGGACTTCATCTCTATTTTCTTCACTCTCAAAAACACTGGCTGAATCATCATCATCGAAAAGCAGAGCAACAACCTCTTATTCCAAAATCTTCTCTGCTTCAATATCGGCTGAAAGATCGAAGTCATTAACATGTACCTCCTCGAGGGTTATCCTCCGAGATTGTCGCCTAGCATGTTCATGTGTACTTGATAACTTAGCATCCGCCGCAGAAGAGATATCCTTTGACTGAACATTAGCTACTTCGGTATCGGCTCGATACGAAGTCATGATTGGCTCAACATCGGATTTGGCCTTTGCCAGCTCTGTAACAGATCTGGATTTAAGCTCTTCGATGTCAAGGCCACAAGCTAGGATCTCCTCCTTCACACCTCAAACTGGCATTCGAGTGAAGCTAGCTACTCTCTTAGAGTTTCCTTCTCGGAGGCAAACTTGTCCATAAATTGTCTACATCCCAATGTTTCAGCTTCTTTCATCATAAGCTCCTCTTGAAGTTGCGCCTCTATGTCGGCCTTCTGATGAAACAGTGAAATTAAAAGTGTCAGTGACCAAAGCAAACTAGTACATAACAAACCCTCGAGATTTGTGTTACTTTCTCAACATACTCGGCCCGTCCTTGGCATTCATACGTCAACTCAACTCGTAAATCAAAGATCTCCATCTTTTTCTTAGCATATAGGTTTTTGACAATGTCCCTCTCATGCAAAATCTTCTTAAGCTCATCCTCACATCGAGCAAGATCGGTTCGGGACTTGGAAAATGCCGTTTCATGGAGTACCACATCCATGCTGTCGATGGCCCCTTTTTCTCGCAAAATTGGGTTTATGACATTTTGAAGGACAACTCGTTCCCTTTTGGGATTTGTTTTTTTTTTGGAATTGAAGAGTCGCCACCTAATGATTAAGTGCATTAGGACACTAAAGGGATTTTTGAGTTAGAAAACCAAAGTTTGGGTAAGGGCTAGAAATTATCTCGAGGAGAAGGTGTTAGGCATCCATCAAGATCTACTAGTGTGGTTTCCGGCCATGTTATATTGTGACTTCACATAATCAAGTAAACAATCAAAGATTCAAATATACAACATTGCAAATAAGCTAAAAAAAATTTGAAGGTAAGTATGGAAGGCAAAGATTTATGAAAAGATTTGAATAGTTTTATGAGAAGAGATGAAAACGAAAAAAGGGAGAGGGGTCCTAGGTTTATGATTAATATGGATCACATCAATTCAATATTCAGTAATCGCTCCTTATAAAAGGGGCTACATGACATATTAGCGCATCGATCATCATCTCCATATTCTACCCTTCCCACCCCGTAAAGGTTATTAAATGTGTATGTTTGTCACGAATACTTACTGCGTGCTATTACCCGTCCCATCCTATAAGTCCTGCAGGGTACTTAGGACCACTATTCCTATGTGGTATGGACTAGGCTGAACCTTTATGTTTAAAGGTGAAAATGCTAAGCGATATACATAACAAATAGGACTGCACATAAGGGAACATACAAAGTCAAATAAAGGCTCACAGATCCCTCCACAAGTGAACAAATAATTAGCACGTCTCAAACACATTCAAGGTCTCAAAGATAGGAGTTTTACAAAAGGAATAGGTAACAACAGTTGAGTCAGTGAGAAGAACCGTTAAAACATGGTTTAAAAAATGAAGTAGTAACAGAAGTTTAATGAGGTGCAGGACAAGTAAAATAGTATGATTCTAGGCAGACGATGGTAACCCTGTAATTTGAGAACATAAAAATCAGAAACTCAGTGAGAGTAAATAGGTGCACCATTTCAAAATTGTTTCCAGATAGAGCAGGATTTTCAATAAAAATAGAGTAAACATCAGAAAGTCGAGGCAAGAATGGAAGCGGCAGAGTTCGAAATTAAAAGAGACAGGTTGGTCTTAACTGGTAACAACATGATCAACCGATTCTTATTAGGCCTAAAGTTTGCCTAGGCGTCGTATACATTGTCTGATTATCCTAAAAAGTGGACATGCATATTTGATTCTAGTCTTAAAAGGATGCACTTAACCAGACTTGTATTATTATATTATGCATGCTAATGAGGCATTTAACAATTGCAACTCAGACAAAATAAAACCCTAAGTTACAGGATGTATAATGCACATAGAAGTTCCTAAAACATGGTCTCTACATGCTAATGAGAATGCAGCAGTAGCCTTATTACAGTTATTTGCTAGTTATTAACTGATCATGATTATGAAATGAGTATAATAACAGGCTGAAAGTAAGGGCTTAAAACATGATTTCTAATGTATGAGATGCATGTCCTACACATGATATCTATTGCGCAAACAGGTAAATAAAGTCTTATAAGCTTATTTTCTACCCATTATTAAACTAAGAATGCATAACCCCCCATATTCACAATCCAAACCCCGATCATTCATTTACAAATTATTACAAACCAATGATAGCTGAATTACAGTAATAAAGAATAAAAATAAGAAGTTATTGTATACAGAGCCTTCAATCAGGTGCATCTTCCAACCTCACTCCTTTCGAGTTTCACAACCTTTGCCATGGTCTGGGTGGGGAAAAGCTCCCTAAGGCCCCATTGGGTCCCTGGCCAATACCAGAACCCTAACACTTACCAAAATGTTGAACAAGTGTAGTGTGGAATTATCAGCCTTTTGCGTCAAAGTTCAGTGAGTACTCAGAGGTACCCAAAGCAATGCTTACACGAATGGGATAGAACCTAATATCAAGAGTAGTGAGAGTGCTTGATATAATTTTAAAGGAATTGAGTTGAGAAAAATAGTTTGAAAATGATCCATCTAGAATTAGTTTTTTGAAAGAAAACAATAGAAGATTGCAACAGTTTTGGAAGGAGGTGAGTAGGACAATCTCAGAACTACAAAATCACACATAGTTTAGGGAAGAAAACACAAACAGGGGAAAGGGAAAATGGGGACAAGTAGTTCACATGTAAGAGCATATTTGCACACACGCAGACATCAAAGTAGACATTTCAGGAGTTGAACAGTCACAACCCATTTCATCACAAAGTGTTCATGCCAGGAGCTTAACGGCATTAGATTGAGGGATGCCAAATAGGTTCACATATGATGTTCAACGAAGGGGTTCATGATTACTTAGTAGATAGGAGGGTCATGAATACATGCTGATAATGTACTGGGAGTAAGGAAGAATTCTAGTAAACAAGTAGGGGAAGCAGTAGACATGCTGAATTAAGGGAAGGGTAATCACATCAATGAACTAGCAAAGAGGCATGCTAATTGCAATGTAAATAGCAGAACCATAAAATAAATAATAGAAAGTGCAATAAAACATGTTGTTTTGGATGCTGTAAATCAAATAGAAGACATACCAGTCAAGAGTGAGAGAATAGAGCAGTAGTGTGCAGGGAAGTTGAGCAATGGACATTAGCGTGCATGGCAAAAGTGAAGCAATGTATAGAGAAACAAAATAGTAGAGCAACAAGTTACTCAGTCTTGGCTTTCAACCGACTGGGTGGCCAGTAGTCAATAAGTGAAGCGAGAGAGAATGTGTAGGAAAGTAAGAGAGAACAATGAGTATATTTTTTATATGCAGTGTGCTAAATTATTTATAGTTTTGAAAACAAGTAGAGAATAAGGTAACAAGTACTAACTTAACATAATTATAGAAACAGTACCAATTGGAATCAATCACACGACCAAACTCCTTTTAATTAGGGAGTCGTGATTCAAATGGGTACAGGCTATATCAGATAAGGAAAGAATCACTTAGACTACTGACTCTACCATAATAGGAATAGTAAAGAATGTAACATGTAGTAAAGGCCAAACACATAATATTTCAAGTAAGGAAAATATATAATAAATATTTGAAAGTATGTTTATGCGCATAAATATGATAAAAATATAAATTAATTCTAAAAATTAGTCAAAGAATCACGGACGAGACTAAAATCACAAGGAATTAGTTCTAAGCAGGAAAGCATAAGGAAGTGATTCAAAATCAGTGAAAAACTTCTAAGGAAAACATATACAAAATCACGGATTCGAAGAGATGCACAGAATCAGCAGAATATTTGGTAAACAATGAATAACTAGACCTATTAAACACATGAGGCACGGAAATCAGAGAACCCTAAGCAAGGAATCATAGGCACAGTAGAAGGTTGGAAACCCTAACTACAAAATTAAAATATTTAACTTAGAGAATAAACCAGAAGAACACACAAACAAGCAAATAATACAAACACAAACATATAGTACTCAAAATCAGAAAATAAAGTTATTTCGAAAAGGGGTTCAGAAACCCTAGTTTAAAAAAGGAACAAAACATTTAAAACTTGAGCAATCGTAAAGATCGAGTAGAGAGTAGTGTAAAACATAAAGGTGTGACTTAAAATCATTAAAACAATACTGATATATAAGAGGTCTGGGTAGAAATTAGGGTTTCATAAGAAACTAGTGAGAAGTAAGAGAAACCTGGCTGTGAAACTCAGTAATAATGGTGTTCATAGCACCATCGGACCAAGCAAAGCTTTAGTGACTATCTCGTGTGGTGGAGAATCATGGGGTCTCAGGAATGAAGAGAACCAGCGGGATAAGGCTTCACGGCGGTTGGTGGTCGAAAGAGGCGAGACTGGAGGTGGCCGGAGAGAGGGTGAAAGCCATCGGAGAAGAACCAAAAGGTTCTAGAGAGAAGGAGGAGAGGAAGAGACAAGATAGAGAGAGAGAGTGGTTTCGAGAAATGAGGGGTCCGGGGGGGGGGGCTAGTTAGAATTTAATTAAGGAAAAAAATATCTGGGTCGTTGATCTTATTTGATCAACGGCTCAGATTGATTTGGAGCTGGGTCGAGTTATTTAGAGATTGGGCTGGGTAGATTTGGATTGGGTATTGGGTCAATTTGTTTAATTTAAAATCTGATGGGGTGGGTTAAAATTGCAATAATAATAGGCTAGAAATTAAATAGCCAATTTCTCCCTATTATTTTATATATATTAGTAAAAGTGATTTTAAAAACAAATTAAAAGCACTGAACTAATTAATAATATATAAACATTAATTGAAAAATATTGGGAATAATTTTATAATTGCAAAGCGCTATTAATCATAATGTAGGCTAAAAATATGTAAAAATCACCTTAATTATATTTTGGTGTGAATATGAGAATAGAAATAAATTATTCACATAATGATAATTTTAAGAATAATTCTGGGATTTTGTACTGCTAAAATAAATTGATTTTAATCTTTTTTGAAAATTAGAAAAAATACCAAAACTCTTGGGCATTCTTAGGTATGCATAAACATGCAATTTTGAAAGTATTTTGTATATAAAAAATATGATAGTGAAAAAATTGGGTATCAACAGCTACCCCTCTTTACCCGAGAAGGATGAAGGAGTTGTCGGGTAAAGATATGAAGACCAATTTTGACCAGAATGAACAACTTGCAAAGGATTTTGACCGAGCTCTGGTTCCTGAGCTACCTATATACCGCTGGTCTTACAGGAATCAAGCCATATGTAGTTCAGGATCCGTTGGCGGAACATGTCGATGGAGATTTCGAAAGATGGACGCGATATTCAGGTTAGGAAGGATGGTCCGGGACTGGTAGGCTGCGGGAACCAGAGCGAGATCACTCTTGCTGTGATGGCCGTTGTTAGCCAGTGTACCTGCAAATAAACAATACGAACATATATTGTGCATAAATTTAAACATTATGCAAGCTCCCATTGGACCGTGAACGCTATCTTTGGACAGGTAGGATGACGTCCTTGGACTATGACGTCATGGGCCATGAGGCATAGAATAAAGGATTTTCAGGTTATGAAATGATGTTCTCGGGCTTTCGGGAATGATGCCTCTGAACTATGATGCCTTTGAATAATGATATGCAAAAGATAAAAAATAGGGTCCTCATGCCATGGCATGGCATTCTCGGGCTATGAAAATGGTGCCTCCGAACAATGACGCCTTTGGATGACTTGGCGATCTTTCAGCCCATGAAATGCAGAAGGTGGCGATCTTTCAACACATGCAAGACTTAAAAATAATGGCGATATTTCAGCCGATGCGAGATTTAAATGAAGTGCCGATATTTCAGCCGATGTAAAGAATTAAATAAAGTGGTGATATTTCAACCGATGTAAAGTATAAACATAGACAGTGATTTATCAGCCGATTGCAGGACTTAAATAAAGGGTGGCGGTATTTCAGCCATGCAAGAGAGATAAAGTTGCGATATTTCAGCCATGCATGATTTAAATGAAGTGGCGATATTTCAGCCGATGCAAAGATTTGAATAAAGTTGGCGATATTTCAGCCAATGTAAAGTGTAAACTTAGATGGCAATTTTCAGCCAATTGCAGGACTTAAATAAAAAGTGGCGGTATTTCAGCCATGCAAGAGAGATAAAGTGGCGATATTTTAACCATGCAGGATTTAAATAAAGTTGGCGATCTTTCAGCCATGTAGATCCAGATAGTGCTTAGACTCGGAAGGCAGAAAGGTAGCCTTATACAATGTGAGAAAAATGCAGATGGAGACAATGCTTAGTCTCGGAAGGCAGAAAGGTAGCCTTATGCAATGCAAGAAAATGTAGATGGAGACAATGCTTAGTCTCGAAAGGCAGAAAGTTAGCCTTATACAATGCAAGAAAATGCAGATGGAGACAATGCTTAGTCTCGGAAGGCATAAAGGCAGCCATATGCAATGAGAGAAAAAAAATGTAAAAGGCAAGTAATGGTAAAATAGCTTAGCTTATAGCTTCATAGCTGATAATCGATTGCTATATTGTGGCTGCTGGGGATGTCGTATAAATAGATGATGACTCTGAGCATTGTATTCCTGAAAAGTAGGAGTGTGTAATCATATCTGATGATTTTATGTCTTGGGTGCCTGCATCCAAAGAGAATTGTGAGTTTTGTAATGGGGGGAAGGTTAGTATGTTTTCCCGGGGACTCCTCTTGTCCTTCTCGGCGTCGTTTTCATTGGGGTAGCGTCGCTAAACAAAGAAATGATAGTAGTTATGCATGATTTAGTAAAAAATATGTTGTAAATAAATATTTGAAAATAGTTTTCTATTAGATGAACCGGCAACTACGATGCAGCTCAAGACATTGCAACCTCTTTTGCTCCGGAATTTTGAGGGTCCTCATCGAAATTCTACCCTAGTTTACTGGGCTGGTGCGTGCGATGAATAGCTAAAAATCAACTTCGGAATTTTGAGGGTCCTCCTCAAAATTCTGCCACAGTTTTCAATATTGGGGGAGGGGGATGAAAATTTTATTGAATTGTGACCGAACCCATAAGGCTGCCTACATATCCCCTCTTAAACAAGAATCAAGTCAGACGTAATTCAAATTACATCATATAGGAAAGCATAAAGATTACATATAGTAACGCTTGACTGCATCTGAATTTATTGGCTTTGGCCAGACTTCTCCATCAATTTCTACAAGTATGAGTGCTCCTCCTGTTAGGACCCGGTGAACCACGTACAGGCCCTACCAGTTGGGAGAGAACTTTCCTTTGGCTTCGTCCTGATGTGGGAAAAATTTCTTCAATACTAACTACCCTGGCATAAACTGTCTCGGCTTGACTATTTTGTTGAAAGCTTTGGACATCCTGTTCTGATACAATTGACCATGAAAAACTGTGTTCATTCTTTTTCTGTCTATAAGGGCTAACTATTTCGTAGCGACTCTTTACCCATTCTGCATCTTCATGTTCCGCTTCCTGTATAATCCTTAGGGAGGGAATATCTACCTTGGAGGGAATAACTGCCTCGGTACCATAAACCAATATATAGGGAGTTGCCCCGGTTGATGTGCGAACTGTGGTACGGTACCCCAATAAATCAAATGATAGCTTTTCGTTCCACTGCTTGTGTTTCTCTATCATTCTCCTTAGTATCTTCTTGATGTTCTTATTGGCCGCTTTTACAGCTCCATTCATCTGAGGTCTGTAGGTTGTAGACTTCTTATGTTTAATCTTGAAGGTTTCACACATCGCTTTCATTAGGTCACTGCTGAGATTGGAACCATTATCAGTAATTACTGACTCTGGGATGCCGAACCGGCAAATGATACGTTCGCAGACAAAGTCTGTCAAACCTTTCTTGGTTACTGCCTCATATGATGCTGCTTCAACCATTTGGTGAAATAATCAATTACCACTAGAATGAACTTGTGCCCATTTGATGCGGTAGGCTCGATAGGTCTGATGAAATCCATTTCCCAAGCGGCGAACGGCCATGGCGAGCTTGTTGCATTAAGCTTATTAGAAGGCACCTTTATCATATCCGCATGTATCTGAGAGCGATGGCATTTTCAGACATACTAGATGCAGTCCATTTCCATAGTCGTCCAAAAATGTCCAGCTCCGAGTATTTTCTTGGCCAGGACAAAACCATTCATATGGGGGCCACAAGTTCCTACTTGAACGTCTTCTAACAACCTGGATGCCTCCTTTGCTTCGACACACCTTAGTAATCCCAAGTCGGGAGTCCTTCTATACTGATTTGCTCCGCTGTGAAAGAAATGATTGGATAACCTCCGTAGTGTGTGCTTCTGAGTAGCATTTGCAAGTTCTGGGTATTCTCCTATGGCCAAATATTTCTTGATGTCATGAAACCATGGTTTTTCGTCGGCTTCTTCCTCGACATGAGCACAGTAAGCTGGTTGATAATGGATTTTTACAGAGATAGGATCAATGAAGTTCTTATCTGCATGGTGAATCATGGATGATAGAGTGGCCAATGCATCGGCGGACCCATTCTGGGTTCTGGGAACATGCTGGAATTCAGTCTTCGTGAACCTCTTCCTCAACTCCTGGATATGATGTAGATACGGGAGTATCTTGGAGTTTTTGGTTGCCCATTCTTCTCGGACTTAATGTATGAGCAAATCTGAATCCCTGATTACTATTAACTCCTGAGTGTACATATCAATGGCTATCTTGAGCCCTAAGATGCAAGCTTCGTATTCGGCCATGTTGTTGGTTCACGGGAACCTGAGCTTGGTAGATATCGGACAATGCTGACCTGTTTCTGATACTAGAACTGCTCCTATGCCAACTCCTTTGAAGCTTGCTGCTCCTTCGAAAAACATTCTCCAGCCATCATAGGATTCTGCGATATCTTCTCCTATGAAAGAGACCTCTTCGTTAGGAAAATACGTCTTTAGAGGCTCGTATTATCCGTCCACAAGATTTTCGACAAGATGATCTGCTAGTGCTTGTCATTTATTTGCCTTCTGGGTCACGTAGACAATATCAAATTCACTCAGTAGGGTTTTCCACTTGGCTAGCTTACCCATGGGCATGGGCTTTTGGAAGATATACTTCGGCGGATCCATTCTCGATATGAGATAAGTGGTATAGGCATAGAAATAATGCCTCAACTTCTGAGGTACCCAAGTCAAAGCACAACTGGTTCTTTCCAATAGGGAATACCGGGCCTCGTACGGGGTAAACTTTTTGTTGAGATAGAAGATGGCTTGCTCTTTTCTCCCCGTTTCATCATGTTGTCCCAAAACACAACCTAATGCCCCATCCAATACTTCAAGGTAGAGAAATAGTGGTCTACGCGGTTCGGGTTGAACCAAAACTAGTGGTGTTGACAAGTATTTCTTGATTCTGTCGAAGGCTTTCTGATAATCGTTAGTCCATTTGGTTGCGGCGTCCTTCTTTAACATCTTAAATATTGGCTCACAAATGATTGTGGACTGAGCTATGAACCAGCTGATATAGTTGAGTCTCCCCAAGAAACTCATAACCTCTTCTTCGTTCTTTGGCGGTGGCAATTCTTGAATGGCCTTAACCTTTGAAGGATCCAGTTCTATTCCTCGCTGACTTACGATTAACCCAAGCAATTTTCCGGCAGGAACCCCGAATGCACATTTGGCAGGATTCAGTTTCAGATTGTACCTTCTCAATCTGTTGAAGAACTTCCTCAAATCTTCTATGTGGTCAGTGGCTTTCTTGGATTTGATGATGACATCATCCACATACACCTCGATCTCTTTGTGTATCATGTCATGGAAAATAGTATTCATGGCGCTCATGTAGGTTGCCCCAGCATTCCTTAATCCAAACGGCATTACGTGTAACAATACATCCACCACGACCTAATGAAAGCTGTTTTCTCCGCGTCTTCCTCGTCCATCCATATCTGATGATACCCAGCAAAACAATCAATAGACAATTGCAGCTCGTGTTTATAGATGTCAATTAGAATGTGTATGTTCGGCAAGGGGAAGTCGTCTTTTGGACTGGCCTTATTGAGATTCCGGTAGTCAACACAAACTCTAACTTTCTCATCCTTCTTCGGCACTGGCACAATATTGGCTAACCATGTTGGTTACTGTACTACTCTCATAACCTTGGCTTCAACTTGCTTAGTGACTTCTTCTTTGATTTTCAAACTTATGTCAGGTTTGAACTTCCTGACTTTCTGGTTTACCGGGGGACATGTCGGATCAGTTGGCAGTTTGTGAGCTACAATAGATGTACTGAGACCTTTCATGTCATCATACGACCAGGCGAATATGTCGTCATATTCCCTTAGGAATTTCGTCTACTCTTCCTTATCTGATGGTGATAGATGAACACTAATGCGTGTTTCTTTAACATTCTCTGTATCCCCTAAGTTGACAACCTCAGTCTCATCCAAATTAGATTTAGTCATATTTTCAAAGTCCTCAACCTCTTTAACGACCTCTTCTGAGTCTATACCCGTTTGATGCGTTGTCTCATTGCATGTCACAATCGTCTGTTCATCAAGATAAGTAATAGTAATGCTGTGTAAATAAATTAAACGATAGAAAAATAATAAGCGCTTTGATATAAGAAACTGAAATGCTTTGATAAACTTTATAATTGTTTTGAACATTGGAGCTCTTATTTTCGAAATTAAAATGCGGAAAGAAAATCAACTAGCGAAAAAAGATGATGCATGGTGCTTTGTTAATCCTTGCTACCCCGAAGATTTTCGGGCCTTGATGGTTCTGATGGACCAATTATTGAGGCGCGCTCCTCGGCTCACAGCTTGTATGAAAGGGTCTTCCTCCCCTTCCTCCTTGAAAATGACATAGCAATCCATATTGTCGTCTTCCAAGAATAGATTCTTTATTGACGCCAATGTTTCCTCGTCTTTCGACCGATGTATGACTTTGGCTGATTGAAAAGTATGCTCCAGACAGGGTACCGGATGCTGCAGTGGGTAGTAGGGGCTGCGCCATGGTGACGACCAGTGTTTGAACTCCTCCCAAGTGTATTCATACCCCAAACCAAAAGTGGTACCATGTTTCTTTAGCTTGATGGGTTTGGTGATTCCCTAAAGGTTCTTGCCAAGTCCCTTGCCAGGTTCGTATCCACACCAATTCAATATACTTTCGATCTTGTTATCCCACCACTTATCCTTGTCCACGGCGTTGACTCGCTCAATGTGATGGTAGGTTTCCACGCCTATCTTCCTTCTTCCTTCTATCACTGGGATGGTCTAGCGACTGTATATGGGATTACTACCATTGCCATTAATAATCACCTCTTGGTGATTCCATTCGAACTTCACTGCCTAGTGTAGGGTTGATGGTACAGCTCCAGCAACGTGAATCCAAGGTCGCCCCAATAGCAAGTTGTGAGATGTTGGGATGTTTATCACTTGAAAATAAACGTCAAACCAAGTCGGTTCCATTTGCAGACACAAACTGATTTCCCCAATGGACCTTTGGGAACTATCAAAACCTTTGACGTTGATGGCCCCATCCTTGATCTCATGCAGGCTCTTTCCTAATGTTCTGAGAGTCATCAAGGGACAAATGTTGAGGATGGATCCTCCGTCAATCAAAATTATGTTGATGAAATAATTTTCGCATTGCACAGTGATGTGCAACGCCTTGTTGTGGCTCGGCCCTTCTTGTGGCAACTCATCTTCGTGGAAAGTGATTTTGTGACTCTCCAATATCTGCCCTACCATGTTCGCCATTTCTCTTCCAGTTATGTTGCTGGGTACATATGCCTCGCTCGGCACTTTCAATAAGGCATTTTATGTGCGTCAGAGCTTTGTAGCAAGGCCAAGATGGAGATCTGAGCTGGCGTCTTGTTCGACTGGTTAATGATTGAGTATTCTTTTGCTTGTATCTTCCTATAAAGATCATCAGTGTCACGCCCCGAATCCGAGAGACATGACCGGCGCTCGACCGGGTAGCCCCAGTCAAGCGAACCTGAGTGCCTCTCCTACCCCATGTGTTACCCCGCATTTTTCATTACTTATTAGCCAAGAGAAATAACCATTTACAAATAAAACATCTTTTTATTACGAAACATACATATGGTACATGATTCTTAGCGTGGTTTACACTTTACATAACCCAACGTGCAAGATACATATTACGTAAGTTCATGACCCACATTTCCTGTCTAGGGAGCCTCTAAACATGAAAAGGGATGATATCGTACTTGCCAATAATAAGGCTCCGGCTATACCTAATACAAATACCAAAATAAGACTCCAGAATAAAGGCGGCATGAGCCACACAGGGCCCCGAAAGGAAAGGGGCTCACTAATTCAGTTGGCGGGAATGGATAAAGAGCTACGATCGGTGGACTGGAGTACCTTCTATGGATCCACCTACAATCATAATATGAATGTAGCGCCCCTGGCAAAAGGGACGTCAATACACATGAATTGTACTGGTATGTATGAACAAACAGGCTCCAAGTAAACTCAAGCCCTATACAAGTAGGTACAGTAATAGAAACAACAATCAAATGCAAAAGAAAAGGAATAATCAAGCCAAACAAATTTTTAATCTCTCTTGTATTCCACCTTCCACAATTCCACACCAATGATTTCACAACTTGCTCAAATGTTTATTTCAATAGTGATTTCGATCACTTTTCCCTCCTTATTACCTTGTACACCCTTATTACCTCAGCCACCCTTATCACCACAACCCACACCTTATAACTTCGTGTTGCGGCGCACAACCCGATCCCACCGTATAGTCACAATTCACAAACAACACAACAACAATTAATAATTCATAAGGATCAACAACAACACCTCTTAAGAAATAACAACAACAATTTACAAGTATTTCCATAACAATCAATACTATTTTGCTTCACATCCAACAACTTACATGTGCTTTACATTACAACGACAATTGCCCACAATAAGCGATAGATGTGGTTTTCACAGTTATTCCAGTTGCATCATTCACGATTCTCTTCCATCATTTGTTTCACAACACTCAATCAAACCAATCATAAGAATTCCACAACAATCACAATTATACAAATTACAATAATTTTCATGAAAGAGCCACGTAGATATCACAAACCAAACATTTGTACACCAAACAAGGCGATTCTACGAAGATCAAAGTTAGCCATACATACCTGGAGCCAAATTTTCTTTTAATATCTACTTCCAACTTTACCAAAAAGCCTAGCAACGTCAATCTAGTGCATAAATTAATACATATTTCTTAGAATCAAAGTTCACAATCACTACCCGAATATATTTAGGTTATCAACCCTCCTTTACACAATTCTTTACTCCCACCAAATTACACTTACTAGATTTTAGGTTTTAATATACATGCATGATTGTTTCGACCCCTCTTACCAAGAATCAATGCATAAGAATCTCCATTTTTATTAAATTTTGAAAATCAATGAAAAAGAGTTGGAGACCTTACCTGTAAGAATAGAGATGAAGATAATACTCAAGAATTTCCGGGCTTGGGCGATGTTGGAAAATCAAATTGATGAAGATGAGACTTTCTCTCTCAAGAACCCTCTCTTCCTTCTCTCTAGTTTTGTCTACAAAAATGTGTAAAAATGAATGGTTGGGGTGTTTTATTTAAGAAGAGATCGGGTTGAAAAATAAGAAAATTTGGAGCCGAGTAGGGTGCGACCGCAGAGAGGAAATGCGGTTCGCATAATGGACAGCAGAAGTTCTCCTAAAATCTGACTTCTCTGCCTGGGTTTGCGACAAAAATGCGGTCCGCACTTCTGTTTTGCGGTCGCATAACGCACCACAGAATTGACCTTCACAAATCCTCGAGGAATTTATGCGACGATTATGCAGTCGCATAATAGACCGCATTTTTAACTTCAATTTCGACTAACTCACTGGTTAACTCTACGACAGAAATGCGGTCCGCATACCTGATCTGCGACCGCATTCTGGACCGCATAATGAAAATTTTTTGGAAAATTTTGACTCTTGATTTTTAAGTGCAAAATCAGTAAAATCGGAAGAATTCTACACATTCCTAGCACATATTCGGATCTTGGAACTATGAGCAACTAGGTTTTGAGCATAAATTTTTACGGGGCCTTACAATCAAGCCTAGTTTTAGTGATGGTCGGTCGACAAGAGGCTTGCTTAATGGACTCAGCTAAATGTTTTAGAGTATAAACCCTGCCGGTTTTGGTCATACCCTGTGCTGCAATTGATTCTCAAGATCATGTTTTCCCTTTCCTTCTCACCTTGGCGGTGTAATCCCAAGGAATGGCCTTCGTATAGAATGGTGCTGTGGTTGACATTGATACAGGTATGGATACCCTTGTTTTGGGAGGTAACACAATAACTTTAAATGGAACAGGTGTTTTTGGTGATCCAAACTCAACCTCAAATGGTTTTAGTGTCTTTGTAGAAAATGGTGTTTCAAGTTCGAGTGGTATGGACATATTCACATTGGCGTCTCCAGGGGGTGGATCTGTATTACAATCAGATTAAGTGTGACTATTGGTTTCTTTGGCTCGTCACCTTCGGCAATCAATCCAATCGACCCTTGGGGGTCCCAATAATCTTCTATCCCGATCATGTTAATGCCTCCACCCTTGTGGTCAGGCAGAGGGTTGTTGCGAACATTATGATCAGGCTCCTTTGCCACAATGATCATTTTGTCAATTAAAGCTTGGATTTTATCCTTCACATAGCGGCACTCATCAATGGTATGCCCCTTCATGCCGGAATGGTATGCACAGGTTTGACCCATTCGGAAGAATTTTCTGGAGTTATGGCAGGGATAAGGGATGATGTAACCAGTAGCTTTGAGCCTTTCATAAAGGTAGTCGATTGGTTCGGCAATGGCGGTGTATTGCTTGGGAGGTCTACGGTCGAAGTTAGGTTGCGGTCTAGGGAAGTTTTGGCGAGTGGGAGGTGATTGATAGTGAGAGGGCTGAGCATTATGGGCTTGGTGGATGGGTGCGGGTTGGGAATATCTTGGTGAGGTAGGTTGATATGTAGGGGGTATAGATGTTTGCTAGGTAGGTGGTGGAACTTGGTAATTAGGGGTAGGTTGATATGTGAGAGGAGATATTGGGTAGGTTTGATATTTTATTGGGGATTTTGTTCTCTGTACAACCATCACAGCACTCACATCCTTTTTCTTGGACGTGCCACCAGACTGTAGAGCCTTGTTGGTAGCCTACAATGACTCAAAATTAGTGACCATACCGCTTTTAATGCCTTCCTCGATCCTTTCCCCTAGCTTCATGACGTCGGAGAATTTTTGGCCTTTAATCAGCATCAACCTCTTATAATATTGTGGGTCCTGAGCTCGGACAAAAAACATATTTATCTGTTCTTCTTCTAAGGCCGGCCTGACCTTAGCCGCTTCTGATCTCCAACGAGTAGCATACTCGCGGAATGTCTCTGTAGGTTTCTTCTTCAAATTCTAGATGTAGAATACGTCTGGCGCATTCTCCATATTGAATCTTAACATGTCCATGAAATCAGATGCCATACCTACCCAGCTTGTCCACTTCTTGGTATCTTGGCTAATGTACCAAGATAGAGCATCCCTTTTCAAACTTCTCATAAAGTGATTCATGAAAATCTTTTCATCTCTTCTGACTCCGACCAGCTTATCGCAGCATGTCCTCAAATGGACTCTGGGATCCCCTGTGCCATCAAACATCTCAAACTTGGGAGGTTTGTATCCCTTGAGAAGTTCGACATCTGGTTGTATGCTAATGCTTCATTATTCAGTCCCTCAATACCTTTGTTTCCTTCAACACCCTGGACTCGTCTAGTCAGTTTCTTGAGTTCTGCGGCCATGTTTCTGATAAGAGAGTCTTTGTCATCAGACTCTGGTATGCTTGAAATAGGTTGAGTATAGTGTGGTGTGGTTTCCACATAGATGGGGGTGTTGTGGGGATGATCATTTGTGGAGTTTAGTGGTGGTAGGGTGTTGGTCGAAGTATGGCACGTGTTGCAGTGGTGATGGGGAGCGGGTTGGTTTTGTGGTTTTGGGATGTTTTGTGGTGGTGTGGGATTTGGAGCACTGACATCCGGGGTGGTGAGGGAAAATGATAAGTTTGCCAAATTCCGAACTTGGTCGAGTTCTTCCTAAAATTTCAACAACTTCTGCTCAAGTTGGGCGGCACTTTCCTTGGAAACCTAAATACTCTGAGTAACCTCTTCCCTTTTCACCCTAGTTCTCCTTTATGATGTTACTCAAGTCTTCCATTTTTGCCTTGTTCTTATTTCTGATAGGACTCGGATGAGGAAAAGGGGGAGGGACCTTGGATCGTATAGAGTAGGATTATGATGCCAGAGTGCACGAACTAACCTTTTGGGGAGGGGAATAAAACAAAAGTAAAAACAAAAAAGCTAACAAGTTAGCGTGGATCATGAGGAGAAAAAACATTGCAGTATTTAAGCACATAGTGCAAGAATGTAAATCGTGTCCTAATTTTGGAGCCTCGTTGTGCCCAAGGTAGGCCTAGAGACATGTTGATTTGGAGAACTTATAATGCTAAATGCCTCATTTTATTGATAAAAATAAGACGAATCCCAAAACGACGCTAGAATTGCGGAAAATAAAATGTCACTAATAGCCATTGGCCTTATCACATTAAAAGCAAAAAGAAAAAAATCCTATCTATTTTGTCCCAGAAGGACCTTTCCCAGGTTGAATGTTCTCGTTGATCAAATCCTCCAGTTCGCATAGATTCTCCAGTAGAAATGCTTTTGCCAGGTTCTCTCCTTCGTTTCCCTCGGCATTCTGGCAGTCAATGACTCTCTTTCTCACTTTTCCTTCCAATTCCAGCAGACTGTATTCCTGATGCTCTAGCTTTTCGCTAGCCTTGGTGACCCTCTTTTTCCATTTGTTGATTTGGTCACTTGATGCGAGATTCCTTCACCAGGTTAGCAAGAGTGAGGGTATACTGACCATACCGATGTCAGGGACCTTGTTCTCCATTTTCTGCAAAACAAAAGGGTTAAGACCCTACCCCCCACGGACTCGGCTATTAAATATTAATAATTGTCATAAATGTCATTTAGTTCTCCAAATAAATGCACAGAGTATGGTGACACCCGTTTGGCTTCTAAGGAAACCCAGTGGACTTTGGACAAGGCTATCTTAAAGAGTCATTATGTGGACAACATAATAAACTCGGCTAGGTTTGACAGTGATGCATGTACAATTAAACAGAATATGGTTTCTATGGGGTATTAGACCGATACCCTTGAGCGGACAACTCAAGAGGGAATGTCACGGAACCATCGACTGCACCATTGATCGACCGATTTTATCGCAAATAAGCATTTACCAAATTTAGGGGTGATAATATCGGAATGGCGAAAATACTCATTATAAGCATTGCTATGGTATTTATTTGGCACGAGTGGAATATGGTGTTGAAGATGCAATTACAAGAATGAAACAAGTTGTCACGTCTTTGCACATTTATAAATAACGATTACAATAATTGCTCAGAATTACAATAGTATTGAAGGAAAGCAGTAAAAGAAAGCATTAAAGAAAAAGAAACAAAGAGCCAAGTGAGTTTCGAAGTATAAGAGGGATAAAGGAATTAAATAAAAGCAATAAAGAGGCAATAAAGTCACAAATAACATGAAATGGTAAAAGACAAAAGAATTCCCCAGCAGAGTCGCCATGCTGTCGACGTCCCTTTTTCTCGCGAAATCGGGTTTACAACATTTGGAAGGACAACTTGTTCCCTTTTAGGATTTGTTTCTTTTGGAATTGAAGATTCTCCACCTAATGATTAAGTGCATTAGGAGACTAAAGGGTTTTTTGAGTTGAAAAACTAGAGTTTAGGTAAGGGCTAGAAATTATCTCGAGGGGAAGGTGTTAGGAACTCCTCAAGATCCACTAGTGTGGTTCCCGGCCATGTTATATTGTGACTTCACATAATCAAGTAAACAATGAAAGATTCAAATATACAACATTGCAAATAAGCTAAAAAAAACTTTGAAGGTAAGCAGGGAAGGCGGAGATTTATGAAAAGATATGAATAGTTTTATGAGAAGAGATGAAAACAAACAAAGGGAGAGGGTTACTAGGTTTATGATTAATATGGATCACATCAATCCATTATTCAGTAATTGCTCCTTAGAAAAGGGGCTACATGAGATATTAGCTCATCGGTCATCATCTCCATATTCTACCCTTCCGACCCCGTAAAGGCTATTAAACGTGTGTGTTGGTCATGAAGACTTACTGCATGCTATTACCCATACCATCCTATAAGTCTTGGAGGATATTTAGGACCACTATTCCTATGTGGTAGGGACTAGGCTGAACCCTTAAGTTTAAAGGCAAAAATGCTAAGCGACATACATAACAAATAGGATTGCACATAAGGTAACATACAAAGTCAAATAAAGGCTCACAAATCCCTCCACAAGTGAACACATAATTAGCACGTCTCAAACACATTCAAGGTCTCAAAGATAGGAGTTTTACAAAAGGAATAGATAACATCAGTTGAGTCAGTGAGAAAAACCGTTAAAGCATGGTTTAAAAAACAAAGTAGTAACAGTAGTTTAATGAGGTGCAGAACAAGTAAAATAGCATGATTCTGGGCAGAAGATGGTAACCCAGTAATTTGAGAACATAAAAATCAGAAACTCAGTAAGAGTAAATAGGTGCACCATTTCAAAATCGTTTCCAGATAGAGCAGGATTTTCAATAAAAGCAGAGTAAACTTCAGAGAGTCAAGGCAAGAATGGGAGTGGCAGATTTTGAAATTAAAAGAGACCGGTTGGTCTTAACTGGTAACAACATGATCAACCGATTCTTATTAGTCCTAAAGTTTGACTAGGTGTCATATACATTGTCTGATTATCATAAGGAATGGACATCAGGAAATAAGGGATATGAAAATGTGGAAAAACAAATGCGGCCTTCGTGCTATGAAAAAGATGAACCTCGCGAAAGGCCCAAAGGGCCAAAGAGATATTGTTATCGGGAGATATTGAGAACACTAATAAGAACTATAAAATGTGAAAAGTATTGAGGTAAGCATGGTTGTATGTATGCTATATTTGTATACATGTATTTATACTACAATTGTGTGCAATATTAAATTGAATAAAAAAATATTTTTTGGAGTATCATTAGCTAGACCGAGGAAGGGTGGGTCATAAGCCCCACACCTGAAACTACACGTGTCGATGTTGGAGTGAAGTGTGATTTGGGATGAAACTAAAATATTGGTGGAAAAGAAAAAGCAAACCCACACGGCATATGTAGGAAGGCGGCCTAGCTGATCGGGTTGAGATCAGACTCCATGTTGTGCACATAGTGGTACTACTCCTATGACAACTTTCTTTAGCATCACAATGTCAAACTACATCGTCCGTGGGGAGATAGCCTAGCCAATCGGACGTGATCAGACTTTGTGCTAACAAAGACAATGGTAATATCGGTCTAGTGATCTCCCAACCAAATATATACATATACTATTTCTTACATTAAAAATCGTTATATTTCAACTGGTTATTTGGATATTCTTGATTGTAACTTGTTGTTTCTATGTGTTGTCTCTGCTTATATGGGTATTCTATTTTGAAAGAGGACTTTTATCCTTACATACTTGTTCTATTCGATGATGCTAACGTCCCTTTTGCAGGGGGCGCTGTATCGTTTTATGATAAAAGTGGTTCCATAGCGAATGGCATCGGTCAGTGATAGCAGTATTATCTTCCCAGC
The DNA here is from genome assembly GCA_026770625.1 of Nicotiana glauca. NCBI lineage: Eukaryota > Viridiplantae > Streptophyta > Magnoliopsida > Solanales > Solanaceae > Nicotiana > Nicotiana glauca. The sequence continues at coordinate 144,980 of MU746152.1, forward strand.
AGATTTGGTGAGCCTCACTCTATCTCAGGTGCATGTCATGTATCTTTTGTTCATTTTCTCATCACGTTTTGAGGTATAGCCGGAGCCTTGTTGCCGGCACATCCCTTTTGGTCTTGTATTCTATTTAGAGTCTCTGTAGACTGTTTGTGGGTGATGGTTGACGTTGGGGTCGAGACTAGGATATTGATATTTGATAAGCATGCTTTTCATTAAACTTGTAAACTTGTAATATTTTCAAAAAGTATGAATGAAGTCATTAACAGAAATGAAATGAAATTCCCTAGTGGAAAATCGCTTACTATTTTGATTAAATGGGACAACATTCCCTCTTTGCTCATGAACTAGTTTGGGTAGAATGAAATCTAGCACGCTTGCTCAGTCGGGTTTACTCTGTTGAGCGCCAGTAATGTTCCATGGTTTTAGGGCATGACAAAAAGAAGTCATTCCCTTCATGGCTTGCTTTAACTTCAAAAGACCTCATATTCTGAGCATCTCGAATTTGTCCCTCAAAAATCTCGGGGCCAAGAGGTGAATCATCCATGTTGATTACCCTAAGTGATCCACTCGGGGCGTTCTTTTTTATTTGAAGAGGCTTGAGATCAAGACGTTCGGCCTCGCCCTCCAAATAGCCTCCTAGGCGGGGTAGCTTTTTTCTGCACAATGGCTCGGGAACTTTGTTTGAACTCCCTTAAGAGATTTCTTCAGCTCTGGAATGAGTCACATCAACCATCACCAGCTCGATGGTCTTCGAAGCACCAACAATTTTTCTTTCACAGGTTATCAGCAGGCAGTCTTCATCTTCTTCTTCCTGCTGATCCCGAAGGCGTTGGGCCGTTTTCAGAGATAAGGCCATTGTATAGGCCTTAGGCCTTCGAGCCACACTCTTCTTTGGATTCGAGGGATTTTCAGATGACCATCTTATTCTTTTTTCTTTCTTTAGAAGACTTCAAAGCCGATAACTAGGAATTTTGATGCATTTTATTCCCCTTTGTTCTTATGCTTTTGATTATAAATTCATACAAAATAGTCCCACAAGGCTCATAGGTTGTGCTTGATTGTAGGGTTGATCAACAAAGTAACAAGATGTCAAAGATATGCTCAAAAGGAGTAAAACCTGCAAAAGTACCTAAAAGTCAAGATAAACTCAGGAAAAGCAAGCCTAGTTTGGCAGCACTACACTTTGTAAGGTCCGCACTAGAGAGGTTGGAGACTTAGCATTTCAGGCTTCGAAGCAATGCGGCTGCACTAAACTTTATGCGGTCCGCGGTGGCCCTCTGCAGCCGCACTACTATTTTGTGTGGTCCGCAGAGGCAAGGTTCAGAGAGATGCCAAGTGGAAAGATTCAAGCATGTGCGGTCCGCGGTTGACTTTGTGTAGACCGTGCTACAAGCCTCCACAGCCGTAGACCATTCTATGCGGTCCGTGAAGCATGGGTTCAGAGAATCAAAATTTCAACTTCAAGAGCCTAGTGTGGCCGCACAACATTTTGTGCGGTCCGCACTGACCCTGCAGGGGAAATTTTGTCCAGTTTTTCCAGCTTATTATAAATAGAACATTTTTCCATTTTAGGGTATCATATAATATAACACTATCGCTGCGCTCGTGAGACGACATTTCTTAGCCATTTTGGGCACTTTTAGTTAGTTTTTATCCTTGAATCTTTGTATCAACTTTTGTAATTAATTAATATGTCTTACTCTTCATCTATTTCTCTGATTTAATCTTCAAGCATGAGTAGCTAAACCCATTAGCTAGGGTTGTGGCTCAAAACTAGTGTGGGTAATTGTTGGGTGTTGTGATTTAAAGTTTGATTGATTATGGGTGTTTGTTATTTGGGTCAATTTTATGGTTTAATTTATGAATTAGTGGTTGAAAACACTAGTTTGTGCTAAGTTGACTTAGGCTCTTCTTGAGAAAGAGAGCCTAAGTCTCCAAAATTGACTAAACAAGGAATTGGGATGAATACAAGAGATTTGATAGTCCCAATTAAAGAGTTAAACCTCGAGAGGGTAATTACCCGACTTGAACACTAGTTGCTTGAGTAAATATACGTACCTGATTGGCCTTGAGAAAGTCAATTGGCCAAAACCACTTCTTCTACCGAGAGATATAGAATGGGTAGAAGTGAGCAACGGTTATAACATATTTCCCCAATCATGTCAATCGCGCCTTAGATGCAATTACCTGTCAATTAGCCACCTAGGTGAAGGTCACTATCCTAGTGCCTTTTAAATCATTAGATATAACTTGTAGTAATTTACTCTTAGTCTAATTTAGTTTCAATTATAATTTGTAGTTGGTTAAAAGTAGAATTATAAAGAAAACCCCACAAATTACGAGAAGTTTAATTAAAAACACATACGCGATCCTAAGCTAAATAGATACTCGATTCTAATCCTAGCTCTCTGTGGATTCGATCCTGACCAACAAATCAGGCAAAAGATATTGCGACCCTCTCTCGCTACCTTTTAGTGGTGCAGAGTAGGATGCGATCCCTTTTTGGCGCCGTTGTTGCAACCCTCTCTCACTACCTTTTAGTGGTGCAGAGTTAGTTTTGTGTGTTTTTATATTCTTTCCTTCTTTGTTACTAATTTGTGTGTGTGATTACTACAGGTACCAAATGTCTTTAAATGCTAATGACCCTCTTGTAAATGTGCTTGCGGGGGAGGAGGTTGATGAAATTGGAGAGGATGAGGTGCCTCTTGTACCTCCCGGACCACAACGAGGCTGTCAGGCCAATGCTAATGAGAACATTCCAGGTCCTCCCCCGCCACCTCTAAGCGGAGCTCTCAGAGTATTACCGAATCAAGGGTATGCGAGTTGTATTGGCCCTCCCTGAATCCGGGCGTGGAATTTTCAAATAACCAATGTGATGTTTACCTTTCTTGAGCGACGTGAGTATTTCACGGGTGCCTCAAATCAAAATGCCTACAAGCATCTCAAAGGGGTTGTTGATGCATATTGGGGTAGCAAGCAAACGAATGCGTCCGATGATGCTCTTAGGTTGAAGCTTTTCCCATTCTCACTTCGGGGGAAAGCATTGGATTGGCTAGAGAGAATCCCCAACCATTCCATCACACATTGGGATGAGTTGGCATATAAGTGTTTTGCTAAATTATTCTCGCCCACGCACATGGCGAAACTTCGAGATGAGATATTGGCTTTCAAGCAATAGCCTACGAAACCTTTGGATAAGATTTGGGAGCGGTTTAGAACGATAGTGAAGGAATGCCCCAATAATGATATGACAGAGGCGATGATACAACAATCCTTCTATCGGGACATCAATACTATAAATCAACGCATAGTCAATCAATTGACCATGGGTAATTTCATGAAGTTACCTTTTGACAAAGCTTGTGAGATTCTTGATTAGATAGCAGATACATCCTCCGTATGGCAAAGTAGAGCCAATGTTCCTCAAGGTGACCCTACTGTTATTCATTTGCAAAAGGAATTACACGACCATAGGCAAGCTATAGCGGAGTTGACAACTACTATGAACCAATTGGCTAAGGCTCATTTGCAACAAGTCCAAAACCCTCGCCATGTGAATGGGATGGAAGGTGTTAATATGCTTACCAACAAGAGAAGGCGACAAAACCAAGGGAATTCCGAGCAATTTGGTGATGATTGTGATGGGTTTCAAAATGATGGCTATGATGAGTAAAATGAAGAGGTAAAATATGTGAACAATTTTCAAGGCCAACGGGGAAACTCTTCAAACCAACAACAGTGGAGACCTCAAGTTAATTGGGGAAATCAAGGAAACCAAGGGAATTGGAATGGTAATAACAACAATTGGGGTGGCAGCAATAATCAAGGTGGGTGGAATAATGGAAATCCAGGAAACTAGGGGCAATGCTTTCAAAGGCCCCCGATGTACCAACAACTGAACAATCCACCCCCTTTCCCTTCTCAAGGTCCTAGTTCTTTGGGTAATGATATAGGTAGAATCGAAATGGTGTTCGAACAAATGTTGAAGAAGAATGTGGATTCAGATGCACAGTTGGCTTCCCATAATACCTCTATAAAGAATTTGGAGGTGCAATTAGGCCACATCTCTCAATCATTGAATAAACGCCCGAAGGGTGATCTACCAAGTGATACGGTAGTGAACCCAAAGGGTGGGAAAAATCATGTCATGGCAGTTACAACACAAAGTGGGAGAGGCAGTGATGTGATGCCTCAACACAAAAGCAAGTTGTTGATGATGATGTTGATTTGCAAGAAGATGTGGTTCCTTTGGTAGTTGAAGATATGGTTGATGATAATGTGAACAACGAAGTGAAGATTGACATTAAGGAAACGGAGGTGGAAACTCAAGAGGTCGTGAACCCGTTAGGAGCACGTAATTGACATGCCAGAGCCCGTTGTGCAAAAAGACAAGGAACCTTTACCTGGGCCACCTCCCCCTATCCTCAGAGGCTATCCAAGTAGAAACGTGAGAACCAATTCAAAAAGTTCATTGACATGATGAAAAGTTTATTCATCAATGTGCCTTTGGTGGAGGCTTTGGAGCAAATTCCTGGTTAGGCTAAATTCATAAAAGATTTGGTTACAAAGAAAAGATCAATGGACTGTGAAACTATCAAGATGACCCACCAAGTTAGTGCCATAGTACATTCATTAGCCACGAAATTAGAGGATCCCGGTGCTTTCACTATCCTCTGCACCATTGGTAGTGCAGACTTTGCCAAAGCTTTATATGATCTTGGGGCAAGCATCAATTTAATGCCCTTCTCAGTTTTCAAGACTCTGGGTATTGGGCTACCAAGGCCAACTTCCATGAGATTATAGATGGTAGATGGATCAATGAAGCGACCTTTGGGTATAGTTGATGATGTGCCTGACTGGGTGGACAAATTTATCTTGCTAGTGGACTTTGTGATTTTGGATTATGAAGTGAACTTTGAAGTCCCAATTATTATAGGGAGACCTTTCCTTGCAATGGGGAAGGCATTGGTTGATGTTGAAGCGGGTGAGCTAAATTTCTGAGTGGTGGATGAGAAGGTCGTCTCCCATGTTTGGAAATCCATGAAGCAACCCAATAGAACCGAGGTGTGCTTATTTGTAGACAATTTCACAGCTGTGATTAACGGGGAAGATTCCCTTGAGGTCGTGCTATTAAATCTTGATGTCAATGATGGTGCAAGTAGAGTGGACTGTGTCAATGCCTTACATGGTATGGGCTCTTATTCATATCAACCCAGAAAATTGTCTTTGGATCTTGAAAATTGGAAAACTCCACCAATCAAACCATCAATTGAGGAGCCATCGGTGTTATAGTTGAAGCACAACATTGTATGAATTCTTGGGCTTTAATTCGACTTTACCAGTTATTCTTTCTTCTTGCCTTACTAACATGCAGGTTGAGGCCACTTTAGATGTGCTTAAAAGGTGAAAAGGGCAATTGGATGGACTCTGGCCAATATTCGGAGAAAAAGCCCCACATTTTGCATGCACAAGATTATTTTGGAGGATTCTGTAAGGCCCTCCATGGAACAATAAAGGAGGCTCAATGAAGCAATGCAAGAAGTGGTGAAGAAAGAAGTGATCAAGTGGCTAGATGCAGGCGTCGTGTATCGAATCTCCGATAGCTCATGGACTTCTCCGGTGCAATGTGTGCGGAAGAAGGGTGGAATGACTGTGGTGACAAATGACAACAATGAAGTTATTCCCACTCAGACCATTACCGGGTGGAGGGTTTGCATGGACTACCAGGAGTTGAATAAAGTGACTTGCAAGGATCATTTCCCATTGACATTCCTTGACGAAATGCTTGATCGCTTTGCGGGGTGTGCCTTTTATTTCTTTTTGGATGGATTTTCGGGTTATCATAAAATATTAATTGCTCCGAAGGACCAAGAGAAGACCACATTCACTTGCCCATATGGCATATTTGCTTTCTCTCGGATTCCATTCGGGTTGTGCAATGCTCCGGTAACCTTCCAAAGATGCATGATGGCTATTTTCACCGATATGGTGGAAGACATTTTTGAGGTATTTATGGATGATTTTAGTGTGGTTGGTGATTCATTTGAAGAGTGTTTGGGTAATTTGGAAAGAGTTTTGGCCCGGTGTGATGACACCAATCTAGTGCTAAATTGGGGGAAATGCCACTTCATGGTTGAAGAGGGCATAGTATTGGGACACAAAATTTCAAAGCATGAGATTGAAGTTGACAAAGACAATATAGATGTGATTTCAAGGCTCCATCCCCCCACTTCAGTCAAAAGGGTGAGAAGTTTTCTTGGGCATGCGGGGTTCTACCGGCTGTTTATCAAGGATTTTTCGAAGGTGGTGAATCCTATTTGAATGTTGCTAGAGAAAGATGGTAAGTTTGTCTTTTATGATAAATGCATGAAGCCATTTGAACTTCTCAAGCCTAAGTTGACCACCACCCCGATCATTAACGCACCCAATTGGAGCTTACCTTTCGAGCTCATGTGCGATGCAAGTTATGTTGCAGTTGGGGCAGTGTTGGGGCAAAGAGTTAATAAAATGTTTCATCCCGTGTATTATGCAAGCAATACTATGAATGAAGCTCAAATGAACTACACAGTGATAGAGAAGGAATTGTTGTCTATTGTGTTCTCTATGGAAACATTTCGGCCATAATCTTATCGGAGCCAAAGTCATAGTGAACACCGACCATGCCGCCCTTAGGTATTTCATGACAAAGAAAGACTCCAAGGCAAGGTTGATGTGATGGGTGTTACTTCTTCAAGAGTTTGATTTCGAGATAGTGGACCGGAAAGGTAGTGAGAGCCAAGTGGCGGATCATTTGTGCCGCTTCGAGGAGGAAGGAAGGCCGTGTGATGGCCTAGAGATAAATGATTCATTCCCCGATGGGCAACTACTTTCTGTGTTGATGTGTGTTATGCCATGGTTTGCGGACATTGCTAATTTCCTTGTGACTGGCATAACCATGTGTGATCTCTCTTCTAACCAAAGAAATAAGCACAAACGGGATATTCTAGACTTATATTGGGACGAGACGTACTTGTTCTAGATTTTCACCGACAGAGTGATCCAGAGCTGTGTACCTGAGGAGGAGAAATTTAGCATCCTAGAGACTTGTCATTCCTCCCGCTATGGTGTCCATCATGGAGGGGTGAGGATGGCTTCGAAAGTTTTGAGTTGTGGTTTTTATTGGCCAACCTTGTTCAAAGATGCAAGTGATCTAGTAAAAAAAGGTGTGATCAATGTCAACGAGCGGGCATAATTTCCAAGAAAGATGAGATGCCTCTAAACTCAATTCTTGAAGTTGATATCTTTAATGTATGGGGTATCAATTTTATGGGCCATTTTGTAAGATCGTGTGGTAACACTTACATTCTTGTAGCGGTTGATTATGTGTCAAAATGGGTTGAGGCCGCGGCCTTGCCAGACAATGAAGCTAGGAGTGTGTTGGCATTTTTAAAGAAGAGCATTTTCACAAGGTTTGGTACACCTCAGGCAATATTAGTGATGGAGGGTGCATTTTTGTAATAGAACTTTTAATGCCTTCCTTTCCAAGTATGGTGTCAACCAAAAAGTCTCTACGCCTTATCATTCTCAAGCAAGTGGACAGGTTGAAGTGTCTAACAGGTAGATCAAGAACATTTTGTCCAAAACTGTCAATGCCAATAGGACCGATTGGCGTAGAAAGTTAGATGATGCTCTATGGGCTTACCGAACTGCTTACAATACCCCAATTGGTATGTTGCCTTACCGGTTGGTGTTTGGGAAAAAGCATGTCATCTGCCAGTGGAGTTGGAGAATAAGGCCATGTGGGCCTTGAAGAAGTTGAATCTTCATTGGGATATAGTTGCTAATCTGTGGGTGGAACAACTCAATGAGCTTAATGAATTTAGGTACCGTTCCTACTCGAGTTCGTCCCTGAATAAGGATAAAATTAAATATCTTCATGACAAATACACTCGAGGCAAGGAGTTCAAGGTGGGAGATTTGGTGCTCTTATTCAATTATTGTCTAAGGTTGTTTTCGGGAAAGCAAAAATCAAAGTGGAGTGGACTATTTGAAGTAGTGTGTGTGACCCTGTTTGGTGCTCTTAAGTTGAAGAACAAAAGTGGTGAAGTTTTTAGAGTGAAAGAGCACTGGGTCAAGCATTATCTTGGGAAGTTTGATGATAGCCATGTGGTGGCTGTTGTTCATTTCAAATGATTGGAGGGTAACATGCATCGTGCCACGCCATTTAATCGGGCGCTTCTTGGGAGGCAACACATGTGTTCTTTCTTTTTGATTTCTTTGATTTTCTTTGTAGTATAGGTTTTATTTTTGGGCTAACTGCTTGTGAGATGTTATAGGATTGAGTTGATGCAGTGCAGGACATAATTGAAAAATTGCACAGTCTCTGCATTTTCCAGTACAGCCGCACTACCATTTTGTGTGGTACGCAGTAGTAAAGGTTGGTAAAAGATGCTCTCTGAAGTTGCCACTGTGACCACGGTTTATTTGGTGCGGTCTGCGGTGGACCACCGCGGTTGCGGTCCATTTTGTGCGGACCATGGTGGGTTACTGAGTTGGACTTAAACATAATAGCCCAGTGCGGACCTCGGTATATTTTGTGCGGTCCGCACTGGTATGTGAGAATGGGCCCCAAGGTTGTTTTCTATAAATAGACGCTGAGGACCCCCTTTACCCTTTTCGCAAATTTAACTCTAAGAAGCATATATCACTGTTCATCCTCTTCTGTTCTCGTAATTAACTTCATAGATTGATCAATCCTCATTTCATTTAACAACTGGTAACATAATCTTCCTTTTTCTTGTTTAAATTCTATTAATTTCATTTTTTTTTTCATTTTTTCATAGCTTAGAGTTTCTCTTCCTCTCATAATTGGTTCAATTTCTATGTTAGATTAGTTTAAATGTTGACTCCTGTGGAATTGTTAGTTAAATGAACTGGGTAAACAATTAGGTACCATATTGACCTTAATTGAAAAATCTGATGAACCCTAACTCAGTGCCAATTTTGGGCACCCAGTGTGGTCCGCAATACCATTTTGTGCGGACCGCACTGAAGAATCCTGAGAAATTTTATTTTGCGTAGTGTGGACCGCGGTTGATTCTATGCGGTCCACACTACCCCAGTATGGCCGTAGTTGCTTTTGTACGGTATGTACTGGTGAGATTCAGAAACCATTTTTTTGGAACCCCACACCTGTGCGGGCCGCAGTCATTTTTGTGCGGTCTGTGGTGGTTCATGTGCGACCGCACTACCATTTTGTGCGGTCCGCACTAGGCAACTCCTGCAATATTTTCATTTGTCTGGAACATTATTTTATGTGAACCCACTGACACTAACAAGTTATTTGAATTGTTTTTGCAGACAATTGTTAAACAATGTGAAGGAAAAAGCTCAAAACAACCAGGGAAAGATGAATCCTCCCGGGGTGGCAAGGTCAAGAAAATGATAAAACTCACTCCCCAAGCTCGGGAAAACATAAAAAGGACCAGAAAACTAATCAAAGCTGCAAACAGGGCTGCTTCCCATTCCTCGGGGATTGAGTATCAACCATCAAGGGGCATTTCTTCAGACTCTATGCCATAATACATGGAAGACTGGCTGGAGAGAACAGTCATCCCTCCACCATCACCCACTACCCAACCACCAACTAATGTAATTTCTGAGTCATCTAAGGGCTCAGCAGCAGGTAGTGGGGAATACTCCACCTCCCCATTGCTTCATTATCCAGGGAAGGTGCAAACGGAGGTAAGGAAGAGGTACAAGGGGATGGGGAGATAGCTAATGGAGGTGAGCCTCATGTGGGAGGCATTGCCCGAACTAGAAAGTCCGATGTTTGGGAAGATATGTTTGTTAGCTAGGTGGCCTACAACAAATTTAGGGAGTGGTGGCCAGTGAGAAAATTGATACCAGAGTGGACTTTCATTGACAGAGATCTATTACCCCACAACCGCGACATGCAGAGATAGATTAGGGCTAGAGTGGGCTGGGAACTGTTTATGGAGAAGTGTGTATATTTCAACGAATACATGGTCAATGAATTTTACTGCAATGTAGCCCACATCAAAAAGGGCTCAAAAGAGACCAAGGTTCGTAATAAGACAGTGTTGTTTGAAGGGAAATACCTCAACGAATGCTTAGGCTTCAATGAGGAGGATGAAACTTTGTACATGGAGAAGTTGGAGATGGGCGAGGAGGTCCGTCCATGGTTAGCTCTGTACCTAGGAATCCCTGGTACGGTTCCTCATTGATTGACTGCTGGGGTCAAAATATTGAGGAGGACCGTAAACTTTGAGGCGAGGGGTTGGGAGACGTTTGTTTGCAGCCGGTTAAATCCTACTACACATGACCGTACCCTTACTCTCCACGGGGCTATTTTCATTGCTTCGATTATGGAGGGATACCCCATAAATGTGGGGAATGTGATGTCCCGCATTATCTCGTTAGTGGGAGTAGAGCATGACCGGAACTACCCTTTCCCTAGTACCCTCACTATGTACTTTCGTGACTCGGAGGCGGACAAGAAACCCTACGACGTCACGTTCAAGGCGACAGCCCCATTCTCCTGGTATAGCTTGAAGGGGAATGACAACCCCAAGAACAAGAACTACAAAACCCATACTTCTGCCCCAACTGGCAAGCCTGAAGAGCCAGTTGTGGTAGAGGTCCCTGGTGAGCCTACCTCCACTTCTGCTGAAATGCCTCCCAAACCTTCCACGTCTTTAGCTATTCCTCCTAGACCTTCCACATCAGCAAGCCCAGAGATCCCATCTACTCGGGCCCATCCCATCACTGCCCACCGGCTGAGCCAGGCCCTGCTCAGTATAACTGACTCGATGTAGACTGCCACATCCAAGTTCTACACATTGACTACTACTGTAGCAGCTCATTCGGTACCTCAGCTAGCACATGTCCCATAGTCGATAAAGGATTCTTTGAAGGAGATACATAATAACCGGTAGAAAATCCTCACAACTTAAAAGGCATTGACCAAGGCAGTTGATTCACACAGCAAGGCTCTCAAGGAGCTTGCTAAAGAGCATAAGAAGTTGCAGAAGACACGAGCCTCCAAGGAGTCCGTGAAGGAGCTGCGAGCACATGTTGATAGTCTTAAGGCAGACCAGCCGCCTTTGGACCTGTTGCATGATGATTCAGTCCCAGCAGCTCATCCATAGACGGAGTAGACCCAGAGGCCTCCAAAAAGGAGGGAGATTCCTAGAGTATATGATGTCATCATCAAGTTGGAGGACCCACCAGAGGTTTCCTCCAGTCAACCACAGGATGTACTAGTTATAGAGCATGTCCAGGTCCAACCCAGGTCCTAGTAGCGGCAGAGCAGACCACTAGGAACCAGTCGCAAGTTCCCAAGCACACAGAGAACCTAGGGACCACCCATGATCCTATGCAGACATACAAGGCTTAGGGATTCTTATATATCATTTTTCTATATTTTTTGTGCTTATTTAGACTAGTTGGCATTGGGGACAATTACAACTTTAATTTGGGGGGTAAGCCCTACATTCTAGATGACTCTATATATTGATACATTTTTATGCTTTATTGATTTTTCATCTTTGGTCTATATATAATTTGATATTTAGTTACATTTATCACATTTTCATCTTACTTTGGGTCTATATATAAAGTTACATGTCATTGTATATATTCATCCCATCTATTATATATTCAAATCCCCTCTTATATATATTTATCCTATTTTCCGCAAAAATATTTCATTTTTAGCTTCTTATTTGTGATTCGCAGCTTTTTGTTTTTGAAATTCGCAATAAGCCTTTGGTTTTTTTAATGCCACGGTTCTTTCTAATGGTGGAGTGTTGTGTGAACCGGGTGGCTCTTCCCAATGATAGATGGTGTAATAATATTCTTAAGGGTTTGAGTCCTTTTTTATTTTGTGTTTAGTAGTTTGTAGTTAAGGGTACCTCAAACAAAGCTTCACTTTGGCCTAGCACATTTGCCTTTGATCTTATGGTCAAAAACAAATTGTTGTATTTAGGATGATGAAAGTCATGACCGTGAGACTTTTGTGTTGACCGATAATCATCAAGTGATTTTTCGAAACTATTGTGTGCTTAAATTGTATCTAAGGTCATTGTGGGCCCCCAACTCTATGTCTTTAACAATCCCTTAGCTTGTGTGGTGAGTAATTGAATTGCATGTCCAAGTCTCGATCCATTAGTCTAGAAGTTGCCCTGGGTGTTTGTTGAGGCAAAATCCTAAGTGAATTTTGACTTGTGACGTGATTATAGGCTCTCCTTGATCCAAACTATAGATTGAACAATTCCATAGCCTACCAATGATAAGATCCCTAGTCAATACTTTTGAGCCTTAGAAATTTTTCTTTCAAGAATCATGATACAAGCCTATACTAGTTTTAAAAAGACACCCTCTCCTGGCACCCAAATCATTCCTTTAGCACTTGGAAAAAATATAAGTTTGGGGGGAGAGACAAAGATTACATCAATGTGGTAAAAAGGCACAAAAGTGAAGAAAAGGAAAGGCAATGAAAAATAAAGAAAAGCAAAAAAACAAAAAAGTGAAAAAAGACTACAAATGGATTCCAGAAAAGCATAGAAAGAAAGGCGTGGAAAGTTGAAAAAGGAGAAAAGGTTTGAAATACATTAAAAAAAAGAGTGACAATGTGTCTCTCTAACCCCTTAGAAAGAAATGAAATGACTTAAAGATTCAAGGGAATTTTGCCAAATGAATCGAAAAAAATGCTTAAGGAAAGATGGAACCCACTTAAACAAAAACTTGTCCTACCCGAAACCAAAAGCCTTAACAATGACTCCACAAAAGCCATATATGATCATAAGTTGAATGAAGCTTACATTAGTGGATACTTACATAAGGGGAAAATATGTGGTACTTAGAGCCGGACTTGTGACCTTTCCTTGAGAGAGATGAGTGAATTTCCAATAACCTTGTTTTGTATGACAATATTCTAAAGGTGAGGTTTGCTTAGGGAGTTATGAGGATGTGTGAGTTTGGGCTCCACAATGACCAAAGTAATTGAAAGAGTTCTTTTATGTGTTAAGTCAACACTTGATACTCTTGTGTCGCACTTGATCCACGTTTTTTCAAATGTTAAATATTGTTAATGACTCATGAGTGTCAAGGGCAATTGTTAGTCCCAATTTATGCTAGTTGAGGTTGCTTTAGAAATGCTGAAAATTTCTTGGATTTTCCCTTAAAGGGTGGGTCTTATTTTGTTTGCTTGAGGACAAGCAAAAGCTTAAGTTTGGGGGAGCTGCTAACTATGGATTTTGACGCATTTTATACCCCTTTTATGGTTATGATTTGATTATAAATTCATACAAAATAGTCCCAAAAGGCTCATAGGTTGTGCTTGATTCCAAGTTTGACTAACAATGTGACAAGATGTCAAAGATTAGCTCAAAAGGAGTGAAACCTGCACAAGTACCCAAAAGACAAGACAAACTCAGGAAAAACAAGCCTAGTGTGGCCGCACTACACTTTGTGCGGTCCGCACTAGAGAGGTTCAGAGACTCAGCATATCAGGCTTCGAAGAAATGCGACCGCACTAAACTTTGTGCGGTCCACGGTGGACCTCCATGGCCGCACTACCATTCTGTGCTATCCGCAGAGGCAAGGTTCAGAGAGATTCCAAGTGGAAAGCTTCAAGCATGTGCAGTCCGAGGTCAACTTTGTATGGACCGCGCTAGAAGCCTCCACGGCACAGACCATTCTGTGTGGTCCGCGGAGACTGGGTTCAAAGAATCAAAATTTCAAGTTAAAGAGCCTAGTGAGGATGCAAACCATTTTGTGCGGTCAACACTGACCCCGCAGATTCAATTTTGTCCAGTTTTTCAAGCTTAGTATAAATAGAATATTTTTTCATTTTTAGGGTATCAAATAATATAACATTGTAGCTGTGCTCGTGAGACGATATTTCTTAGCCATTTTGGGCACTTTTACTTAGTTTTAATCATTGAATCTTTGAATCTACTTTAGTAATTAATTAATATGTCTTACTCTTAATCTATTTATCTGATTTTATCTTCAAGCACGAGTAGCTAAACTCATTAGCTAGGGTTGTGGCTCAACCCTAGTGTGCCTAATTGATGGCGTTGTGATTTAAGGTTAGATTGATTATGCATGTTTGTTATTTGGGTAAATTTTATGGTTTAATTTATGAATTAATAGCTGCAAACACTAGTTTGTGCTAAGTTGACTTAGGCTCTTCTTGAGAAAGAGAGCCTAATTCTGCAAAATTCACTCAACAAGGAATTGGGATGGACTCGAGAGATTTCATAGTCCCAATTAAAGTGTTAACCCTCGAGAGAGTAATTACCCGACTTGAACCCTAGTTGCTTGAGAAAATATGCATACCTAATTGGTCTTAAGAGAGTCAATTGGGCAAAACCACTCCTTCTACCAAGAGGTGTAGAGTGGGTAGTATTGAGCAACGGTTATAACATATTTCCCCAATCGTGCCTTAGATGTAATTACCCGTCAATTAGACACCTAGGTGAAGGTCACTACCCTAGTGCCTTTTAAACCATTAGATACAACTTGTAGCAAATTACTCTTAGTCTAATTTAGTTGCAATTATAATTTATAGTTGGTTAAATGTAGAATTATAAATAAAACCCCAAAAATTATGAGAAGTGTAATTAAGAACATATATGCGATCCTAAGCTAAATAGATACTCGATTCCAATCCTAGCTCTATGTGGATTAGATCCCGACCCATAAATAGGGTAAAAGCTATTGTGACTCTCTCTCGCTACCTTTTAGTGGTGCAGAGTAGGTTGCGATCAGGAACCTCTACTTCCTCAGCTGGGACCGACCGCAAATAAATGATGTCTCCAATACCTACATGAAACCGAGATAAGTATCACATGATAGAAGTACAAGAAAACAAATAAGAGAACTCACCATGGTTTTAGGCCTCCCATTGACCCTTGGCAAGATATCGCCAGCTACGGTCCGAATAAGAGGAGGCGGAGATGAGCTTTTGGACCCGGCCTTAAAGTTCTGGGACCCCACTAGGAAACCAAGCAGCATTTTCACCATCGTAAAGGGGTTTGACCAATGAAAAATATAAAGTCGTGGAAAAGAAAAGAAATCAGGGTACAAACTTGCTACGCACGCACGTTTTATGTTCCACTCCTCGGGGAAGGGCATCCAATCAGCAGGAATCAGATTGGAGGTCCTGACTCGGATGAACCGGCTCATCCACCCACGGTCTTTGTCCTCATCGATACTAGAGAATAGAGATTTTAAGGACTGGCGTTGCAATTTTATAAAACCCCCACGATAAAGTCGGGGACTGTACAGTCTCATCAGATGATATAGGGTAAAAGACATCCCCTCAACTGGGCTTGAAAAGAACATGATTAAGTAAACGATTTGCCAGAATGAGGGGTAAATCTTGTCGAGAGTCACTCAGTATCGTTGGCAAAAGTCAAGGATAACCGGATCTATGGGACCTTGAGCTATAATTGTATGACCCAATATAAATGGGTAGGTATATATGTAGTGATGTCCTCCTCGAGGAAGGAATCACTATTTCTTTATTATCCCACTTGCAATCCTCCTTTACTTTCCCGAGCTCGGCCTTGGTCACCAAACAAACATATCAAGACATGGGCTCGCATCGACCTAGTGTTGATACAGGTTTCTCAATCTTGAAATCAGATGTTATTTCACATGGAGGGGGTATGAATTCCTAAATACGAGGGGGCACTACCGGTTTACTCTTGGTCGATCGAGAAGATAAAGAAGTTTTTTCTTATTGCGAAACTGGTTTAGAGGTTTTAGCCATCGCAATGCGGAAGATCCAAGAAAATGAAGGGTGTTGATAATGAAGAGAAAGGAGAAATCAAGGAAATTCTAAAAAGCCTAATGAGACTTTGAGAAAAATATGAGAATAAAGTTTGTAAGGTTGTGAAATTTGTCTGTTTATAGAGGTTATTTAAGGCTATTGGGGAAGCGAAAAGGCTGACCGTCAGCCGCCTCCAATTAATAATTTTGGGAATCGCACAAAAAGCATATTTTCAGTCGCTTTAATCACTGATATCACGATATTGGCATCTAGACCAAGACTTAATTCGTCAAAAATCATAAATGGCAGCCTATAAGTCGAGTTCGACCAGAGTATCCATTAGATTACTAAGCCCAAGGGATATCCGATTTTGAGGGATTTCTCACTTGAGAACTGTGAAAAGGCCTAAAGGCTATTCTTATTACAAGTTCGAACAAATGCCCGCTCAACCGCAAAGCCCAAAGGATACCCGAGTTGGAGAAATTTCTCACTCTGGGACTGTAAAGAGATCTAAGGATTAACTTCATTTTGATATCTTGCTCTCACCTAACTCAAGCTCGGTAACCACGATATTTTGAGTTCATTTTCAAGCTCAGCTCAAGGATTAACGAGGACCACGAGGAGTATTATGTTGATCAATTAAAAACATAAGCGTTTATTATATCTTGAACTCGGTATCTAGGCTAGCCATTAAAACCATATAATCGAGTCTTTTACGAATAAAGATAGAATAAAATTCAACAGAGGCTGAAAAGGATACAAAGAGATCCTTTTATACTTCCAAGAAATGTTTACAAAGTGTAGCTACGGCACCCACGAAGGATGCTTACAGAGGAACAAAGAAGTAAAAAATAAATAAATTAATATATATATATATATATATATATATATATATATATATATATATAT
>MU746152.1:166800-210891 GCA_026770625.1 Nicotiana glauca
GGGTTTAAATTTTGCGGGTCCAGACAGAACCCGCTCCGCACCCGCACCGCCCCGCCCCGCATACCATTCCTACTTGGAACTCAAACTTCAAGACCAAGTATCCTTAACTTTTGAACTTCTAAATGTAAGTTAAGTACTGCTTGTCCTTAAATTTTGAACGTGTAACTGTAAGTTAAGGATTGTCTGTCCTTAACTTTTGACCTTGGAAATCAAAGTTCAGGACCTATTGTCCTTAACTTTTGAACTTATAATTGTAAGTTAAGGATTGTTTGTCCTTAACTTTTGAACGTGTAACTGTAAGTTAAGCATTGTCTGTCCTTAACTTTTGAACTTGGAAATCAAAGTTAAGGATCTATTGTCCTTATCTTTTGAACTTGTAACTGTAAGTTAAGGACTGCTTGTCCTTAACTTTTGAACTTGTACCTATAAGTTAAGGACTGCATGTCCTTAACTTTAGAACTTGTAATAGTAAGTTTAGAATTGCCTATCTTTAACTTTTGAACTTATGTCATTAACTATTGAACTTAACTTTAGGACTTCAAGACTACATTTTCTTGCTACCAGGTACTTGTATTTCATCTGAAGTGACTTAAGGAGTTTTTTGCTCAACATTTTGCGAGACTCTTTCTATCTCTGGATCAATATCATAAGGAACTTCTTCGTCACTATCATCATTTGACTCAGAATCCACAATCTTTATATTAGTAGCCGTTTTCAAAACCAAAAGCATTGTTGTCAATCATAACAGTAGTGAATAGGCGCAAATTAAAACCTAAAGAAAATATTATATTGATACACACAAAACAATGGTCTTAAATTATCTGGGCTCTTTGTTTTTGTTTCTTGAGTTGAGCATTGCTTAGATAGTGTCACCTCAGTAGCTAAATTATCAGTCTTCTCTTCTCTAACACTTCTGGGAACTGGGAAATACACAACATATTTCAAGTTAAAAACACTAGAGAATACGATGTCTTTATGTTTTGAATGCATCGGTGTATTTCCGTTTGGGGAGGAAAGGGTAACACAATCTTTTCATATTAATTTTAATAGACTAGTGGTTACTATTGCTAAGCATTAAAAATATTGAATAAAAAGTAAATACTAACTTAAACAGTGGCTACCCCACACCATTTCTACTCTGAATTCGGCGAGTGTAAGGCCCACTAAAAAGAAAGGTCCTTATTAGGAGGTGGCAAAGTAAAAAGGCGACGTACAAGAAGTGCTCTTCTTAATTTACTTCTCAATTTGACAATTTGTATTTAAAAGATGATTAAATACCTATTCAGAAAATGTTATGTCTGTTAAGTTATGTCTTAACAACAATTTAAGATATTATAAGTACTAGCTTTTACCTCCAAATCATATACGCAATCACAATGTTCTTGTGTTCTTCCTTTGAAATACTCAATTAGCATCCTAATATTTACACGATGATCTATCAAAAATAGTCTCTCTGTCTTTCTAGGTATTGACCTGAGTGAGTTTGTTTTGATGATTGACAAAGAAACACACATATGAACCAGGAACATACACAGTGTATAAAGATATGGGCAGATTCGAGTACAAGGCATTCACGTAAAGGGGATAAGCATAAATGGTTATACTGGATATCTCCTGAACAAAAAGGTTAGCATATTTGATAAGGAGAAGGACTCCTTACGTGAAGATAACTCTAAACAAGATAAGGGAAAGAGTTAGAAGTTGAAGATAACTAGAACTCTTCCACCAAGGAAGAGTATAATATAGAAATCTAGTTATTTTTTGTTCTACTAACTCTATACATTTCAGGATGTTCTCATTTTACAGGTGTTTGACTCAAAATATTTTTGATTTTTCTTTTAATCAAGTCAACCTAAGATGAAGGGGTAAATCCTAGCCAAAGATAATAAACTCTTGGATGATATCGATAACATAGAGAGAGAAAGAGAGAAAGATAATCAAGAGATAACAAGGAAGATAATAATGATGTATGCTCCAAAAACTGTGCCCCTATACAAGTCTCTAATCCCTCTTATATATAGAGAGATTCTCCTTAGTCGTGGAAACGATGAATTAGGAACTACCTACTATGCCAAATCCAACGCTACTACGATGGCGTCACTCTTTCCACCTCTGGGTCGTATCCCTATGCCGATTTTTAGGGTTTTAGGTTGCTAGTCATATTCGCTACAGACCGTGGTCGGTCAAATTTGGACTTATACAGTTAGTCCCTCCGCTCGTCGAGGTCGCAACGGGATGCATCCTTGATGAGCGGACTTGATACCGCCCTTTAGGAGGAATTCGACTCGCTGAGATATTACGACATAATCAGTGAGAGGTAGAAGTCATATATGGCGGGAAACTTAAGAGTGCACGCTACCCTGGGTGACGTTAGCCTTCATGTGCATCATCATTACGTGGATTTTCGAGGAAAAAAGACTGACGGTCCGGTGCTTGGTTCCCCGCGCTGACTTGAAACATGTCGCCTCTATTCTGGCACCACCCAATCCTATAAATAGATGAGGGGTTCAATTCCTTTGGAAAACGTTGGCCATTCTTGACAATTTTCCGGTCTTCTTCCTCTGCTTTCATATCTTCTTCATTCCCATTCTTGACCGGAAGTTCTCATTTCTTTCACTCCATTTTCATAATTCGCTCCCTTTAAGAAAAATCACGTCGAGACATTGTATTGCTAACGAAGGTGTTCCTGAGACCACTCCGTCAAATGCAATCGCTCTTTCTGATAGTGGAGAGGTGGAGGCAGAAGAGGGTGACGGTCTTCTTACAATGGAGGCGCTACTACCGAGGCATCCCCTATCTTGGAATGACTTCTCCAAGGATGGGCCTCTTACTCCGAACCCTGTGTTCTCTAAGACAGATCAGACTCACCTTGATGCCCTCCGTATAAAATAACGGTATGCCATCCATGTAGAGATGACTTTGGCGGAGGATACTATGTCAACGTCCATAGTCCTGGGTACTGTGCCTTTTATCAATACCCTTTTATGATCTGTTACACCCTTCCTCTTTTTCCTCTAGTGGACGAGTTCTACAAGTTTTATCACGTTTTCCCGGATCAGCTTACGCCTTACACACTCAAGGAGCATTTGTTGCTAGCCAAGTATGCGGAATTGGCATAGTGCGGCGTCTCCGTTAATCATCTCCTACATTTAACCTGGTTTCCTTAGGGGAATCGTGGTTCACCTGAGGCTTCATGGTACGAACGGGCTGGTAGTCGTCATGGACGACCGGGCGAGCCGTAAATTTTGGCATAAGTACTTTTTCATCAAGACTGAGCATGTAGTCTCCAACCCTGCCGGTTTCCTAGAGCGGTGGAATAAAGCTCGTAAGTATCATAGTTCACTGAGTTCCCCACGTCTTCCACAATTATTGTAACTTATATGCCATTTGTATTGCAGCTATGGCTTGTCTGCCCCAGTCCGTCATCGGTCTCAGGAACTGGGTCGCTGGCATGCTGCCCCATGCGGAGGAGACTCGAACTTGGTCTAACTTCATGCAACGTTATGGCCCTAAAGCTTTCTCAGGTACGTTTTTTGCCTTGTTATCTTATTGGTCATATGACTCCGCTTAACTGTACAATACTGTGTGACGATAGGTCAAGGAGCTTCTAGGCAAAGGGCACCAGTCCTGACTTTCAGGCGACTCATTGCTACCCCGTACACTCGTTATATCTTAAGTTAGTCAGTCCAGGAAGGCCGCCCTTTACTTTTTCAACAGAGGGAAACGTCTAGGACCGCGGCCGTGATAGAAGCGGTCTCGTTGGAACAGCTCTGCGTCACATCAACGGGTCTTCTAATGGTGGCGAGCCGTTAGAGAGAAAAAGGAGAAGGTTGGAGCTGGGGAAGGGTGTGGCCACTAAGGCTGATGGAAGTGGCACATCTCGTACGGCTCCGGTACATGTTTTCATGGCTGATGCCATAAGGTCGGGAAGGTCACCCCGAGTTGAGAGAGTTGTACCAGGAGCCAGTTCAGCGCACTCCACTGAAGGGGGAGCGTAGTCCAATATTGGAGGAGCTCACGAGGAGGAGGGCGGATCGACTTCTAATGTCACATAGGAGGACGTGGATGAGTTTTTGGGTTGCCACACCCGTGTGGAAGTGAGGACGAATGGATCTGACCGTCATATGATAATTCCGGGAAATTATAACTTGCTACTGAATAGCGAGCAGGTTGCGTCGGCTCTTGATCCCTTATGTGCCACTCCAGAACATGAGACGCTTGGGGCGATGAGTGATGCGGAGCAATCTCGGAAGGTTATCGGTATGGCCTCATGAGTAGGTTCTCCTTTATTTTCTTCATGTTGTCTGGTTGGTATGGTAAAGGCGTATTTTTCTAATTCTACTTTTCTTTTGCTAGACCCTCGTCCTAGAGGTGGAGAGAGATCGTCGCGACCGAAGGAGGACAGGCCTCTATAAGAAGGTATCAATGAGGTACCATCGGTACCGTGCTAAACATCAGGCGATGTCCGATATCTATTAATAGGATCCTGATTCCCAGGTGTTTTGTGAGGGACTTAAGCATCGGGAGGGCCAATTAGAGCATAGGATGGAGGAGAAAAAGGAAACGGATGAGGAGGTTGTAAGGGCTATCGCCCGTAATACTGAACTGGAGGTCTTTCTTATGCCAAGGGAAGATAAACTCGAACTAAGTCAAGAGGTGATGGCAGAGAATGCCGACCTGCAGTTGTAGGTGGCCGGCTTGAATGCCGATCTGAGTGTTAAGAGGATGGAGATCGATGGACTTAAGGGTGAGTTAAATGCCAATGCCGATAAGTTGGCCGCTACTATTTCTGAGACAGTCTCTTTGGAATATGCCTTCCGCATATCCCGGTCAGAGCTTTTCGGGTAACGGGAAGCCTTCGGTCGTCGAGTCGCGGAGTTTGAAAGACGTATTGGGTAGTTAGAGGCATAGTTGGCCGTCTTACGAGGGCAAATGGCTCCGCGGGGGGCAAAGGAAGTAGATCGTTATTCTCGGCCCTCCACATCTCTTTCTTCGGCTGGTTAGGGCTCTCCTCGTCTCTTATAAGGGTTTTGGGTCTATGAGGAGTCTCGACTTGATGTATATAGAAATTTTCATGCTGGATGCCGAGCGATGGAGGTGGAGGTTCGGGCAGTACATAGCAAAGCACATGCATCTCGTGAGTCGTGTTAATATGACTCTGACACTCCCGTTGGTGAGGGTGTCACTTGTGATGATGTGAACCGCCTTGACTTGGATTCATGGTATGAAGACGCCTTCCGTGTTAGAGGCAACGTGTAGTTTTAGTTTGTACATTCATTTTTTTGTTTGTAAATTTTTTTACGCGGGTCGTACTCGTACCTGTTCGTATGGACGAATGTACATAATATTTTTATTGTAATATAAACTTTGCTTTTGTCAATTAATGATCATCGTTTTAATCGCATACACTTCACTTTTATCGTATGACACTATCCATGTTGGATGTTGTTTCGATTACTGTTTAGACGATATCTCATCGTGATTCGGACGAGTTCGACCAAATGTCGATGGCCTTGTCCATTGGGATGTTGTTTTGACTGTCGTCGAAGTAGTATCCCGTCATGGTTCAAACGAGTTCGACCCAATATCGATGGCCTTGGCCATTGGGATTTTATTTTGACTGTCGTCGAAGTAGTATCCCGTTATGGTTCGAACGAGTTCGACCCAATTGGGGTGTTGCTTCGTACGATGGAGACTAGATTTTGTGCATGCAATGGAGAGTGAATTCCATTCATACAGTGGATAATGAATTCCTTTCATATAATGGAGAATGAAATTCGTTCGTACAATGGAGAATGAATTCATTTCATATAATGGAGAATGAATTTCGTTCATAGAATAGAGAATGAATTCCGTCGTTCCTTCATTATTTTGACCCAGAGAGATCGACGGGCCGAAGTGCTGAATAATGTTCCGATCCATGGGGTATCCCCTTTGCTGCCTCGTTAAAAACCTCCCCAAGAAAACAAAATTAGGACAAAACTCGGGTGAGGGAAAAAGAGTACGACTTAAGTGACACCTTTCAGAAGTGGAAGTGCTTGAGATGAGCAACATTCCAGTTGTTTTGGACTAATTTTCCCTCCATTTTTTCTAGTAGGAATGCTCCTTTGTTCGCCGCTCCTATGATTTTGTACGGTCTGCCCCAATTTGTTTCTAAATTTCCCTCATTTGGGTCTTTTGATGCTAGTGTTTTGGCTTTGAGGACGTACTTGCCAACTTTGAGTGATCTTACCTTGGCTTTTTTGTTGTAATATCTCTCTACTTTCTGCTTCTAGGCTATCATTCTCACAAGGGCCATGTCTCTCCGTTCTTCAACTTCATCTAGGTATTGTAACCTACTTTCGTTATTATTCGCCCCGCTTATATGGGAGTATCTCAGGCTGGGTTCCCCAACCTTGACGGGTATGACGCGTGTGTCCCGTAGATAAGTGAATACGACATTTCACTCGTGATGGACTTCAGTGTAGTTCGATATGCCCATAATACTTCAAGTAGTAGTTCGGACCATAGCCCTTTAGCTTCCTCGAGCTTCTTTTTCAGTATGTTCAGTATCACTTTGTTGGAGGATTCGGCTTGGCCGTTGGTAGCGAGATGATATGGCGTGGAGAGTATCCGCTTGATGTGCCATTTTTTGAAGAATTCAGTCGTTCTTTTTTCGACGAATTGGGGTTCGTTGTCACAACTGATTTCTTTGGGGATACCAAAACGGCATATAAGATTTTTCCATATGAAGGCAATGACCTCCTGTTCGCGCATCTGAGCATACGCACTTTCTTCCACCCATTTAGAGATATAGTCAGTTAAAACAAAAAAAACGTACCTTTCCTCGTCCTTCTGGCAGAGGGCCGACTATGTCCACCCCCCATTTTATGAAAAGCCACAGTGAGGTTACGGAATGGAGGAGTTCCCCTGCTTGATGTATCATAGGGGCATATATTTGGCATTGCTTACATCTCCGAACATAGTCCGCAGCTTTCTTTTTCATAGTCGGCCAGTAATAGCCGGTGCGAATGAGACATCAGACGAAAGTACGATTGCCTGTATGGGCACCACAGTGACCCTCGTGTACTTTCTCTAGTACTTTCCTTGTCTGCTGCGGTCCAAGACATTTGGCCAGGGGGGCGCCAAATGTTCTCTTGTAGAGTTCATGATTTACCAGGCTGTATCGAGCTGCTTGCACTTGGAGTTTCTTGGCTTTTTTTTTGTCTTGCAGTAGTGTTCCATCCTGTAAATAGGACACAATGCAGTTATGCCAGTCCCTAGTTAAGTTCAGATAAAGTACCTTGACGTAATCTACGGCAGAGTGAAGGAGGGTGACCACGCTATCCTTGTTAATATTTTTAGTGGCCACAGCTAATTTGGCAAAGCCATTCGCTTCAATGTTTAGTGCCCTTGGGATCTAATCGAGGCGGCATTCATCGAACTTCGGCAGTTGTTTATGGATTTCTGACTAATACCTCTATAGTCTATGCTCTTTGATTTAGAAAGTCCCAGTGACTTGATTTATAATAAGTTGAGAGTCGCAATGGAAGATGAGTCGTCGGGCGCCATATTTGAGGGCTAACTTTAGACCTGCAATCACAGCCTCGTACTCGGCCTCATTGTTAGTCATCTCTAGACATCATATGGACTAGCAAATTACTTCGCCCGTGGGGACCTCGAGGATGAGTCCCAGTCCCAATCCTGAGGCATTTGAAGCACCGTCGGTGTAGATTGTCCACAGATCGATACATGAGTAAGCGCAAAGCGCTTCTTGTTCCATCGATGGCAATATTTATGCGCTGAAGTCGGTGACGAAATCGGCTAGCACCTGCGACTTAATGGAAGTTCACGATTGGTAACTTATGTCATACTCTCTTAGTTTAATTTCTCATGTGGCGAGTCTACTCGAGAGCTCAGGTTTATGCAGGATGCTTATCAAGGGGATTGTGTACCATTATTTTTGTGGACTAGAACTGCACTAACAACGACTTTGGATACTTCAAAATATACGAGCAAACACTCACATGGGTCCGTTTTGATGAGTAGTGGCAGTAAGGATAGGTACGCTTTTAGCTTTCTCATGGCGTCGATACATTCCTCGTTCCATTGCAGCCAGTGGTCTTTCCTTAATACGTTGAATAATTTGTGACATCTGTTCGAGCATCGTGAAATGAACCTCGACAAGGCAGCTATTCGCCCTATTAGTTTTTGTACCTATTTTTTGCTGGTCAGCACCTCAGGTATTGTGTCGATGGCTTTGTTTTGATCCGGGTTGACTTCGATCCCTCGTTGCGATGCGAGAAAACCTAAGAATTTCCCCGAGGCCATGCCGAAGGCACATTTTTCTTTGTTTAACTTCATCCCATACCGCCTCAATATCTCGAAAGCTTCGTTCAAATGGCTAATGTGGTCCTCCTTCCTTGCCGACTTTACCATCATATCATCAATATAGATCTCCATTATTTTGCCGAGCTGTTCCTTGAACATTTTGGTGACTAACCTCTGGTAAATGGCCCTCGCGTTCTTGAGTCTGAACGGCATCACTTTATAGTAGTAAGTTCCTTGGTGAGTGATGAAGGTCAGTTTTTCGTGATCTTCTTCGGCCATTAGGATTTGGTTGTAATCGGAGTAGGCGTCCAAGAAACTCAGCAGTTCGTGCCCTACGGTCGCATCAATCAGTAGGTCGACATAGGGTAGTGGGAAGGAGTATTTTGGGCATGCTTTGTTTAGATCGGTGAAGTCCATACACATTCGCCACTTCTCGTTCTACTCTTTGACCATGACCATATTGGCGACCCATTGGGGGTATTTTGATTCTCTGATGGAACCGTTGGTAAGTAATTTATCTACCTCTTCGCTGATCTCTTCATTGATCGTGGCATTGAACTTTCTCCTTATCTAACGTACAAGTGGGTAGAGTGGGTCGATATTCAGTTTATGAGTGGCGATATCCTTCGGGATTTTAGACATATCTGAGTGGAAAAAGGCAAACAAATCGGCGTTGTTAGTTAAAAATTTACGATACTTACCTGGCTCTGAGAAGTTGTTCCCGATGTAAGCCTTTTTTGTGTTTTCGGCATCATCTAACTGGACTCGGTCGAGGTCCTTAATGGTTTCTTTACCGGCCTCTACGATGTCTGGGTCTCTGATGGCCTCAATTGGCGAGTCGGGTTTAGTTCCCGACATGGCTGATTGCTATGCCTCTACACTCGCACCTTTCAGTTGTTTGGTATGTGTGAAATCTTGGGCGATCTGATAGCATTCGTTGGCAGTACATGGTTGGCCTCTAATGCTGAATATTCCCCAAGGGGTGGGAAATTTGATTACCTGATAGAAGCTTGAGGGGACGGCTCGCATGGCATGTATCCATGGGCGTCCTATGATGGCATTATAGGTTGTTTCCTGGATCATGACATGGAATGTGGTTTTCAGTGTGACTCCCCTAGCTAAGACCGACAACGCTATTTCCCCAGATGTCCGCTCTACTGCATTGTTAAAACTCGTTAGTGTTATGTAATGCAGTATTATTTTATCCGTGAGCCTCATTTGTGTAAGAACTCTTGGATGAATAATACATGAGCCGCTTCCGTCATCTACCATGATTCTTTTTACATCTGTATCAGCGATGAGTAATGTTATAACCAAAGCATCATATTGAGGGAAAGACAAATCGCCGGCATCTGACTTTTCGAAGATGATACTGTCTTCAAAGTCATGATACCGTTCGTGGGCTACCGATCATTTGAATTTGTACGTGGTGGTGAACTTCACATGGTTTATTACTGAATCATTGCCACCGCCAATGATTATCTGTATGGTATGCGCCGGTGATGGTGTCTTTTGAGGTCCTTGATATGGGTCAAGTCCTCTAGTGAAGTTGGCCCTTCCTTTATCGCTGAGCTGTTACTTCACATACACTTGGTTCAGCATCCTGGCCACTTCTTATCGCATGCCTATGCAATCTTCGGTCTTGTGTCCTCTTTCCTGATGGAATTCGCAGAGGATGTTTAACCTTCTCGCACTTGGGTCTGATTATTTTTTGTGGCCATTGCACCTTCGTGCCCAACTTTTCCAATGCGTCACTATAACAAATTTGATTATCGGTGATAAATTATTTTGTCACCTAAAATTCATATTTCGTCACAAAAGGTTTTTTGTGACGATTTTCTTTTTGTCAAACTTTCGTCCCTAAAACACCGTCACTAATAGTATGTAAAGACAACTTTGTGTTTCGTCGCTAAATAAGTTATATTAACTACAAATTTTTTTTGTCTCCAAATATGTGATATTTATGACGAACTTGTTTGTCATAAAAAGTGTAAAAATTTTGTAGTTAAAAATATTGCATCGTCGCTAAAAAGGTCTTTAATAGTGACGAATCTAATTTGTCACTAATTATAATTTTAATTAGTGACAGTGTTGATTGTCTTTAAAACTATGCATAATTTGTAGTTAAAGGAATGTGCTTTTGTCACTAAATGGTTATGCTTTATGCACAAAATATAATTTTCATCTCTAAGTAGATAAATTAGCGACAAATTTGTTTGTCGAAGAAGGTGACAATTTCGTAGTTGAAACTACTTTTGTGTCTCGATAAATAATACTATCAGCGATAAGACTAATTTGTCACTATATGTTATCTTAATTAGTGACAATTTCAATTGTCATCGAATATTAAGTTAATTTGTTGTTAAAATATGTTTATATTATTATTATGAAGGCCATTTCTGGACAAACTATTTTGTCACTAAATGTTACTATCAATTTTTGACGATGTAGATTAAAAAAGATATTTTGTGATGAAAATGCAATTGTCCTAAACTATATAAGTATTTAAAGACAAAAAAAATTGTGACAAATTACATATATATTTAATTCTCACAAAATTAAAAGAGAAACGTAATATAAATATTTATACAAAATCAGATACTAATACATATGTAATTATTCTAAGAAAACATATAAGTACAAACTCATTGGGTAAATAACGTGAAATACCTAAAATATAAAAAATCTAATTGAAATGTGGGAACTATGGTAAACTAAAAAAGACAAGCATGATGCTTCCTCATATGGGCGTCCCTTATCTACAAACTTCCGAGACACTTTTTACACCTTCATATACCTGTATATACAGGAAAAAAAGTTAATAAATACGTTTTAATTTTATGATTTAAAAAATATATCTTCAAACAGAAACTAACTTTAATTAGTGAAGCAATAATGATAAAACGAGAAATAGATAGTAACTTCTATGCAAAATTATTAACTATATGATATACCCTGCATGAAAAAAATGAAGGACAAAAAAGAAAGATTAAAACTAAAAAACCCTCCATCAATAGAAATTTACCTCCTCATCAAAATAATATCAAGAATTCCTTTTTTAAGCCTTGAATCAAGACCCTCAATTATAGCAAAAGATCATTTTCATAGCAAAAACTTGTGGAGTTGCTCCTTGTGCTATTCAACACCTGCATAGAAAGTTAGAAACTAATCAGGTGCAATAATAAAAAGCAATTGGGAGAAAAAGAAGAAAAGGGAGATAATATATGCACCGATTTCTCTTATCGGTTGGAGTCTATGTATTTCTATTAGAGTTGAATACCTCAAGTTTATCTTAGTGGAAGGTAGATCGTGGTTTATAGGAGGGAATGGATGAGAGGGGGAATTTTACAAGAAAATATTGGAGGGAAGGTGATTGAAAGTTAACTTTCATTATTTTATGTTCCCTCCATAATTTTCGGATAAAATTCTCATACTTATGACTTTCTTAAACAGGAGATTATATTCTAACTTTTGTCTTTTGGTATATGAATTATTTCAACATTTTTTAATTATTTTTATTTGGACAAAATGTGAGCACGTTGAAAACTATTATGTGTATGATTGATATTATGTATGCACTTGATCAAGCTTAAATATGCAGATAATTTTAGATATTAATTTTAAAGTCCCAAAAATTTATATACTCCCTTCAGTCCACTTTAAAATGATTTTTTAGTTATTCTCACACATATTGATAAACTAGCTTTAGTGTGTCTGTGTTGCACGTGTGCATCGCATCAATTAATATAAAATGTATATAAGAATATATTGTTGAAAAATAGCAATTGACTTTAAATTAAATATAATATTTGTTACACTTATTAAAGTCCAAAAGCACTTATGAATTTCATAAAAGTTGGTCAAATAATAAAAACATAATATAAAATAAAATTTGAAATTGGAGTACTAAAGTGTGATTTTATTTACATAGTTTAAATAAGGAAACAATTAATAAGTATTTAATTAATTTATACTCTTAAATATTTGGAAAAATAATTATATGATTATTTTATTTAGTGCGAAATCAATTTTAAAAAAGTAAAAAAGGCGAACGATATTTCGATAAAAAATTTCGTGCTTTCAAATAATAATAAAATAAATATAAAGAGTTACACATTCAAAGTCCTACAAACAAGGAAGGATTATGGATTCTAATACAACTACAAGGATTCATGTTATTAACGAAGAAAGAACTCCCAAGTTAAAAGAAATAGTACACGTTCAGAATCCTGAAGGACTGTGGATTCATATTAGATACTTGTAGGATTCAACCACAGCGTTATGTCTCTTTACGTAACCAAAAAGAATTTTTTTCCAAATGTAAGGAATATAAGTTTTGTTACACAATTTAATCAAGCAAAAGGATTTATAAAAGGAAAAAACTTAATGAATTTTAAAATCATAAATATTAAGAATCTTTAAATAGTTCAAATAAGGAAAAATTTAATAAGTAAATTTTTTAATTGATTTTAAGGTCCTACATATTAGGAAAGTAATTAAATTACGTTTTTATTTTAAGGTATAAATATTAGGAAAGTAATTAAATTACGATTTTGTCCAATGTAAAACTGTTTTTAAAGGGTAAAAAAGACGAACAATATTTTACTAAGGGACTTTGTACTTTTAATATAGTACTAATTTTAGGATACGCGCGATGCGCGTGTACCTTATATATATGAGTATAACTTTTTAAAAATATAATAAATAATATTAAATAATACATTTGAGTTATAAAATAGAATTTAAAAATATAAGTGTAAAGACTCGACCGGCCGTTTTGAGCTCTAGCGCGTCGTTCAGCAATCTGAGGCCATGAGCAGCTTCATTTTAGGTATTATGACTTGTACGCGTGGATGGAATTGAATTTGGGGAAACTCGGAGTTGATTTGGAAAGAGAATTCTCATTTCCGAAGCTTAAAGTTGAAGGAATCAACTAGGATTGGAATTTTGAGTAAATGACCTAGGAATCGGGATCTGAAGGTTCCAGCAGATTCGTATGATGATTTCGGACTTGGGCGTATGCCCGGATCAGGTTTTGGATGACCCGGGAGCCTTTTGGCGCCTATTGTGGAAGTTAGCATTTTGGAAGAAATTTCATAAGTTTGGCTTGAAGTGCATTTCAGTGTTACCGATGTCCGTTTGGGATTCCGAGACTGGGAGTAGCTCCGCATGGTAATTCTGGAGTTGGGAGAGCGATCGAAAGTGAATTCGGAGGTCTGTAGGTCATTTTGAAGCCATTTGGCTAAAGATAGAAATTTGAAGGTTTTTGAGAAGTTTGACCGGAAGTGGACTTTTTGATGTCGGGGTCGAAATCATATTCTCGAAGTTGGATTAGGTCCGTAGTATCAAATATGACTTGTGTGCAAAAATTGAGGTCAATCAGACGTGATTTGATAGGTTTAAGCATCGAAAGTAGAAATTGGAAGTTCTAAAATTCATAAAGCTTGGATTGGAGGTTGATTCATAATTTTAGCGTTGTTTGATGTGTTTTGAGATTGGTAGGTAGGTTTGGTTGAGGTCCCGGGGGCCTCGGCTAGATTTCGGGTGATTAACGGATCGAAATTTGGAACTTAATATAGCTGAAGGGTCTGGTTGATGGTATTGTCGCTTCTGCAGTGGGTTAACCGCACAAGCGACCCCGCAGAAGTGGAAAAGGGAACCGCAGAAGCAGATTTTGTCAGGGGCTCGTGGACCGCAGATGCGGTCAAGGTTCCACAGAAGCGGGACCGCAACTGCGAAAAGGGGAATGCAGAGGCGAAAAAGGGCGGCCTAGTGGAAGTCGCAGAAGTGGCAGATGGTCCGCAAAAGCGAGACCGCGGAAGAGGAAATTCTTCCACATAAGCGAAAAATGTTGGAGGCAGAGAATTATTTTAAAAATCGAATTTTGGCCATTTCCTCTCATATTTTCTTGGCTTGGGCGATTCTTGGAGGGTTTCAAGAGAGGATCTTCATCATCAATGATAAGGTAAGTTATCCCCACCTATTTTGAGTTAAATACATCGACTATGTATGGATTTGAGCATTGAAATTAGTATAAATTTGAGATTTTGGTAAAAAACCTAAAAATTTGTTATTCTTGGATTTTGACCACGATTTTGGATATGAAATTGAGAGTAAATTATATATTTGAGTTCGTGAGGCTATGGGTAAACCTTATCTTCGAAAAATTTCGGAATCCGGGCACGTGGGCCCGAGGGCATTTTTGTTAACTTTTCGATTGGGGTTAAGAATTGCTACAAATTGGATTATAATGAGTAATTAAGTATATATTAATGAATATGCATAATTATTGGCTAGCTTTGGAGCGTTGTGCATCGATTCGAGTCTTCGGAAGAGCGTGGAATGCCGGTTATGGATCTTTGGAGCGAGGTGAGTCTTCTTTCTAACCTTGTAAGATGGATTTGTCCTTATAGGTCAGTTAATTTGTTATGTGCTCCTATTTGCGGGGGCTACGTACGCATGAGGTGATGAGAGTCCATGCATAGCTACTATTATGCTATTGTTAGGGTAGTCTAGGACTCAAAAGCATGTTATACTTGGAGTAATTGAAATCTTATTGTCCGTTTGTACTGCACAAATTACATTGAATTAGTAAATGAATTTCTAGAAAGATTTAAACTCCATTTTGTTAAACTATTAAAAAGAATTGGCCTTCCTTTGGATAATTGCTCCATGTTGACTTCTTGATTGACTATCTCTCTGTGTGTGTTTATTTTGAAACGGGCCGAATGCCTCGATAGATTAAACAGATACATCTATAGGCGTGCCGTCGACCCTCGGCAAGTGCACAGTTTATTTCAGTTGGATCGGACCGTCGCCTCGACATAATTTACGCATGCTTGCGTTGCTTACCTTGAAGCTTATTGAAGTTGATATTGCCTTTTTATGGACGCAATAAACTAATGAAGATAATAAAAAGTAAATCTTGGAATTTCCTTATTATTTGAGAAGGTGTTACCTGATTCCCTACTTTGTGAGTTAAAATTGCTAGGTAAATCCATGTTTTCTTCACATTTTCATTGTATATCCTTATTGGACCATTAGTAAGTGTCGAAGTCGACCATCTCGTCTCTACTTCTTCGATATTAGACGAGATACTCATTGGGTACACGTGTTTTCGTACTCATACTAACTTCTATGCATTTTTATTACACAGGCACATGCATTTCTAGTGGCCTACTAGGAATAGCAGCACAGACGATACTGAGACTGGGTGAGTTGCATTATTCGAGGCGGCCCGCAGATAGTATAGTCCCTTCCAGTGTATTGTATTTACTTTTTGTCCACTGTATTCCGGACAGATGTTGTATTTTATTCGTTTTCTTTTTATTTTATTCTTAAAAATTGCTCATGTACTTGTGACACCATATTCTGAGATGTATTTGGGTTTATTCGGAAGTTTTAAAAGTTGTTTAAATAATTTATTATTTAATCGGAGGAATATACGGAGTATTATTTTAAAAGAAGTGTTTTCAAAATTATTAAAACAAGAATATAATTAAGTATTTCAGTTGGCTTGCCTGACAGCGGTGTCCGGCGCCACCGCGACCCTTAGTAGATTTTGGGTCGTGACAACAAGCTCTTGAAATGACAAATATTGATCCTATTTAGTTAAAAAAAAAATAAAATAACAGGTGACCTAGCTAAGCATGGAAACAATTCAGATAATTTTAAAGCTTAATGATCTCTCACGTATCCGCCTCTTTTATGTTAACATTGTATAAAAATGATTGTTTTAGGTACTGTATATTTTAGACAGGTCAACTAAAATAAATCGCGACAGATAAATTATGTAGCTAAGAAGTGTAGTATGAGCACGTAATCAATGTGTATTCAATGAGTATCCCGTCTAATCTCAAAGAAGTAGAGACGAGATGGCCAACTCAGACATTCGCTAGAGGTCAATTAACAATATACAAGAAATGTGAGGGGAAATCATGGATTTTTATAGTAGTTCTAATTCGCGAAGCCAGAAAATAGGTAAACACCTTCAACAATAGATCAAGGTCTTCCAAGGTTTATTCTTTATTATCTTATCAATTTATATCAAGCCACGAAGGGCAAATTTCACATTAAAAATTCCCAAACGAAGATAACATACGCAAGTCACACCGAGGCGACGACCCGATCCAGCAGGAATGTAAATTGTGCACTACCGAGGATCGAACGGTGCGAACCATAGATGCATCTATTTAATCTACCGAGGCGTTCGGCCCGTCCCATAAATAAATACATACACTGCTCGCGAATCATGCATGCGATGCAGGTACACATAAAATACATGCTCAAGTAGCCAATTAAGAATTTATCGGGGATATTTATCCAAATAAGATAATTTCTCCTTTTTAACAAATTCAGAAAAAATAATGTTAAATCTCTTTTTAAATTTATTTACTAATCCAAGGTGATTTAAATAATTCAAGCTATCAATGGGTTCATAAATAATCCAAGTATAACATGCTTATGCGTCCTAACTACTCGGACAATAGCATAATAGTAGCTACGCACAGACTCTCGTCACCTCGTGCGTACGTAGTCCCCACATATAGGAGCACATAATCAATTATTTTACCTATGGGGACAATTCTCTCTTACAGGGTTAGAAAGGAGAGTCACCTCGCTCCAAACACTTATCACCGGCATACTACATTCCTTCGAAAACTTGCACCAACACACAATGCTCCAAAACTAGTCAATGATTATATAAATCTATTAATATATGCCCAATTTAACTTTACAACCCAATTTGTAACAATTCCTAACCCCCGAATGAAAAGTTGACGAAAATGCCCTTGGGCCCACGTGCCCGAAATCCAAAATTTCTCGAAGATAAAATTTACCCATGAACTCACGAACTCAAATATATGATTTTCTCTTCCTTCCATACTCAAAATCGTGGCTAAATTCCAAGAATATAATTTTCTAGGTTTTTCACCAAAGCCTCAATTTTTAAACTATTTTCATACCCAAATCCATACATAATTAATTTTTTTAACTCAAAATAGGTGGGAATAACTTACTTTAACATTGATGACGAAAATCCCCTTTTGAGGCTCCCCAAAAATCGCCCAAGCCATGAAAAATGAGAGAAAGAATAGCCAACCCCCGATTTTTAAACATTCTGCTGTCTCCAGGTACTTCCACTTCTGTGGAAGAAATACCGCATCAGCGGTTCCGCTTTTGCGGACAGTCCGCCGCTTCTGCGGCTTCCCCTGGCCCAGCCCCTTTCCCTCTTCTGCAGTCCACCCTCCGCAGATGCGGTCCCGCTTCTGCGGAACCTTGACCGCATCTGCAATCCACAAGCCTTCGACCATAAACCACTCCTGCGGCACCCTTTCCGCTTCTGCGGGGCCGCATGCGGCTGCTCAACCGCATAAGCGAAAATACCAGCAACCAGATGCCTTCATCTTTCTTCTAAACTCCAATTTCAATCTGCTAACCATCCGAAATCCACCCGAGTCCCCTGGGACCTCAGCCAAACCTACCAACCAATCCCAAAACACATTACGGACTTGTTAGAGGCCTCAAATCACATCAAACAATGCTAAAATCACCAATCGACCTCCAATCCAAGCTTTGTGAACCTTGAAATTTCCAACTTCTATTTTTGACGTTTAAACCTATCAAATCATGTCCGATTGACCTTAAATTTTGCACACAAGTAATATTTCACATTACGGACCTACTCCAATTTCCGGAATCAGATTACGACCCTGACATCAAAAGTGCACTCCCGATCAAACTTCTCAAAAACTTTCAAATTTCTATCTTTAGCCAAATGGCTTCAGCAAGACCTACGGACCTCCAAATTCACTTCCGATCGCGCTCCCAACTCCAGAATCACCATATGGAGCTACTGCTAGTCTCGGAATCCCAAATGGACATAGATAAAGCTGAAATGCACTTCAAGACAAACTTAAGAAAGTTCTTCCAAAAATGCTGACTTCCACAATAGGCGCCAAAACACTCCCGGGTTATCCAAAACCCGAACCGGCATATGCCCAAGTCTGAAATTATTATACGAACCTGCTGGAACCTTCAAATCCCGATCCCGAGGTCATTTATTCAAAATTACAATCCTAGTTTATTCCTTCAACTTTAAGCTTTCGAAATGAGAATTCTCTTCCCAAATCAACTCCGAACTTCCCGAAATTTAATTCCGACCACACATACAAGTCTTAACACCCGAAATGAAGCTGCTCATGGCCTCAGACTGCTGAACGACGCTCTAGGGCTCAAAACAACCGGTCGGATCGTTACAACCACATTATCTTTTTATGCTTGGAAGAGTTTCTTTTTATATAGGAAAATAAGAATAAGTAGTCCTAAGTATTAGCCTACTAACAAAATCTCGTACGAAATCATAGAAGGAGATATTTATATAATGATAGTTAATTACTAAAACTCAACGTGGTAATTGAATATGGATGTCTTTATTAAAAGCGTCTAAATTAGTTAAAATATATTGATCTTATGCCTTTTTGAAATCTTGAAATTGTATTCAAACAAGGAAATGTGTACAAAATATTGAAATTGTATTTAAATAAGGAAATGTTTGATAGTAAAAATTATTAGTTAATTTTGAAATACTAAATATTAGGAAAATAATAAAATGACTATTTTATCTAGTATGAATTCTATTTTAAGAGGGTAAAAAAGGCGAACGACATTTCGCTAAGGGCCTTTATGCTTTTAATATAGTGTAGATATAGATTCACCTTTTAGCATTAATTATTGTGATGACCCAAAATGTCATCACTTGTGTTATAAATAAATTCTATGTTTCGAGGCCTTAAAACCTCCTTTTTACCTTACCTCGATTTACGTGTGTGATTCGGACGTATATCCGGAAGGCTTTTATGTGAAAATATGAGAAATAGAGATTTCTAGAGTTAAAATTTGAATATGGTTGACTTTGGTAAATATTTTGAGCAAACAGATCCGGATCTGCATTCCGACAATCCCTGGAGGTCCGCAGTAAAATATGAAATTTGGGCGTATGCCCGGAAATGAATTCCGAGGTCCCAAGCCTTAGAAATCAATTTTTGAAAGAAATTATTTCGCTTAGAGCCCATATTAAATGAAGCTCACTGCTTCAGTGATTTCCTGTCACGACCCGAATTTTCCACCATCGGGAGTCGTGATGGTGCCTACTGTCGGAGCTAGGCAAGCCAAACAATACAACATTTCTACTGTTTTCATTTAAACAATTATACAAAAAAATCTGAAATAATAATCAAGGCGGAAGACTTGTAATACTTACTTAACTGCAAACGGAAATGCGGAAATTCAAAATACACCTCTACCCAGTATCTTGTGTCACTACTCACGAACTGCTAAGAATTTACTAAACACAATCGTTCGAAAGAAATATAAAACTATTTGTCTTGAATACATGAGATAACAGACTGAATAAAAAGATAGAGGAGACGCCGGGTCCCGCGGGCGCCTGCAAGGCTACCTCGGTGTCTCGCTGAGCGGAATGCCAAAACTCGAACTACTGCTGCTATTGCTGCCCGAAACCTGTATCTGCGCAAAAGATCGCAGAGTGTAGAATCAGTACAACTGACCCCATGTGCTGGTAAGTGTCTGGCCTAACCCCAGCGAAGTAGTGATGAGGCTAGACAAGACCTATCACAATTAACCTGTACAGATATACGTACAATAATATGAAATACACAAATTTAAACAACTAAGAGGGAGGGGAGCATGCTATGGGGTACGAAAGTTTAAATATAAAACCCATCTGATAAAAAATGAAACCGTACAATAACAGTTGATAAGGAAAACACAGGAAAAGCCCTACATACAAAAACAATATACTTGATACTTACTCTGTTGCGACGCGCAACCCAATCCTCAATATTTTAATACCGTTGCAGCGTGCAACCCCGATCCTCAATATAATTATACCGTTGCGGCGTGCAACCCCGATACTCAATATAATTATATATACTGGTTAGTGCTGCGACGTGCAACCCGACCCTTCCGATTAAATATTTTGTTAATGCTGCGGCGTGCAACCCGACCCTTCCGATATAATTCCTCACTCAACAGCAACAACCAAAGAGGCAAGAAAATAATAGATAGTGGGAGAAATCCACTAAAGGAAATTAAACCATCCAATTAGATCCCGTCAAGGGAGCAATATCAACAACTAAATTCAACAAAATATCACGGCAAGGAAATACCCAATAACTACATGTCCCGGCAAGGGAGTATACAATAAGTACTTTAATCCCGGCAAGAAAAATATTCCATGTACTCAAACCATCCCGGCAAGGGATTAATCACATATCTGTCCAATTCTTTCATTTTTCATACTCAATAGTATTTATCGTTCGAGCCAACGCTCCAAAATATTAACGTTTTATCATTTATCCTCAAACTCTTCACATTATGCAGAAATCATTATTTAACTTGGAAGAGTTCCAGAATATACCAAATTAAGTACAAATAAAGACTCACGATCATGCTAGACACCAGTGTATAGATACTCGTCACCATGCCTATAAACCGTACTCGATCATTTAGCAAATAGCAATCAAGACACTCTAATCCTATTCCCTCAAGTCAAAGTTAGATCAAACACTTACCTCGATCCGAAAATAGCAATCAAGCCTCTAACACCGCCTTTCCTCTAGAAGCCAACTCCAAAACAACGATATCTAGCCATAATTAGCTCAATATTATCAATAATGGATTAAAAATACAATTCCATAGCCTAGAAATATGATTCACATCATTCTTCCAAAAATAGCAAAATTGGACACCTAACCCACATGGTCCAAACTCGAGGCTCGGACCATATTCCAATCACCCATAACCCCACGAGTTCAAATATATAATTTGTTTTAAGATTCGGCCTCAAATTGAGGTTGAATCACCCAAAATTCCAAAAGCCCTAGTTCTACCCAAATCTCCCATTTTCTACCTTGAATTCATGCTTTAGGATTAGGAAGTTAAAGATTAATGGAAGAAATTAAGAGGAAAAGGAGTTAAGAATACTTACCCAAGAGATTATGGAGAAGAAGAGCTTTAAAAATCGCCTAGGTGCTGTTGGAGAAGAGAGAGTTTGAGAAAATGGGAATAATCGCGTAATGAACACTGTTTTAGGCTTTTAAAAATAACTGGAGAAAATAACACTACGCGTTCGCGACAGTAGGGTCGCGTTCGCGAAGAAGACTGGGCGGTAGGCATCGCGTTCGTGAAGTGAAAATTCGAATGCATAGAAGGAAGATACCAGGCCCAATAATTTTAGCCTATGCGTTCGCGATTGGCCTCACGCGAACGCGAAGAAGAGTGAACCCAAAACTATGCGAACGCGATGAGAGGTTGCGAACGCGAAGAAGGTTGGGGCCAGGGCTACGCGAATGCGTGGGTTTGATCACGATCGCGTAGGGGAAAAAACTCCAAAGCTATGCGAACGCGGAAGGCTAGTGCGAACGTGAAGAAGGAAGTTTCTGTGCAAAAATTGCAGAATTTCTGATGCATTCTAAGTCCAAAAACACTCTGAACCAACCTCGAAATCACTCCCGAGCCCTCGGGGCTCCCAACCAAACACACACACTAACTCAATAACATCATAGGAACTTGCTCGAGCGATCAAATCGCTAAAATAACATCAAAATCAAAGAATCAACCCCCAAAACTCATAATTTTCATTTCAAAATTCATAACTTCCAACTTTAGCTATTTAGGTTCGAAACACGCCAAACGACGTCCGATTTCGACCAAATTTCACAGAAAGTGCTTAACGCATATTTAAGACCTAAACCTGGCGTCAAAACCAAAATACGAGCCCGATACCTATAGTTTCTAGCTCATTTTTATTTCTATTTTTCCTCAATAATTTCATAAAACAATTTATCAAAAAAATTCTTTTACCGGGGTTCTGGACCTCGGATTCGACTCTGGGCACATGCCCGAGTCCCATATTTTTCTACGGACCTCCCGAGACCATCAAATCACGGGTCCGGGTCCGTTTACCCAAAATGTTGACCAAAGTCAACTATATCAATATTAATATCATAATTCTTCAAATTTTTCACAGAATTCACATATTTTAACATAAAAACTTTTTGGCTTCACACCCGGACTGCGCACGCAAATCGAGGTAACTAAAAATGAGGTTTTTAAGGCCTCAGAAGCGCGGAAAAAGGGAGAAATACGGTGATGACCCTTTGGGTCGTCACATTTCCGCATCTGTGGTCCCGCTTCTGCGAGAGGAAGGCCGCATTTGCGGAATTAGCCAAGCGAACTGGGAACGCTCCTGCGATCTTGAAGCTGCTTCTGCGGCTTTGGCTTGTCCGCATCTGCGAGAGGACGATCGCCTCTGTGGTCTCGCTCCTGCGGCTGAACAACCGCATGTGCGGTTATGACAACAACCTGAAGCTTCATCTCTTCCAAAATTTTTCAACTTCACTCGAGCCTCGTCCAATTGACGCTCGGGGCTCCTAGTTTGAAATCATGAAATGGACTCGCTCGAACCTTCAGAATGCCCGAAACAGTGCTAAATCTAAGAATCATCGCCTAAAACAATCGAATCAAACTTATGAACTTCAAGTTCTTCAATTTACTCCTAACGTGTCGAAACGTGCTTATACTACTCGGATTGATATCAAATTTTGTGGGTAAGTCTTAAATGTTATATTGGACCTGTACCGAATCCTGGAACCAACATATGAGCCCGATACCAATGTGATCAATCATTATTTAGTTTCTTTAAATTCTTAGAATTTCAGTTTAATAATTTCTAATAAACTTTCATTACTCGGGCTAGGGACCTAGGAATTTGATTCCGGGCAAACGCCCAGGTCCCATATTTTCCTATTGGTCCCTCCGGAACTACAAAAATACTAATTCGGGTCCTTTTGCTAAAAATTTTGACCAAAGTCAAATTTAGCCTTTTAAGAAAATCTTAAGGAATCAAACGATCCTATTTCAACCCAAACTCTTCCAAATCCCGAACCAATCATCCCCGCAGGTCGTAAATTAGTTAAAGCAAGCGCGAAAAATTTAATTAGGAGGACAGGGTTCTAAAGCAAAACAACCAGTCGGGTCGTTACACTACTTTTGCTTTCTATTCATTAGTGTAAAATAATTATTAAGAAAAAGGAATACCTTTTAAACTCATATTTATCTTTTCTTTATCTAAAAAGTACAACAAATCATAAATTTCATATTTTACTCATGATATGAGTTGGTAAAAAAATTTAAATTCATAATTGAAATTTTTATTAATTATTTTAAATTAATATATTATTTATTTGAAAGGTAGTCAAGATACCGATAATTCTTTCAATATAGTTATCAATTTATAATTATTTAATATTTTTATTTTTTAAATATAATTTAAATACCTGATTATAAATAGTAAGTAGAATTTCTTATATGTCCATGTAGTTATCATACATTAGTGACTTAGTAAAGAAATAAATAAACAGTTATTGCAATTTTGATTAATTAATTTGAGAAATAATATTATTTAATTTGAAGATATTTACTGCCTTCAAGATATTATTTATTAATTTATTTAATATATTTCGATAGATTTATATGAAAAACTAATTATTAAATTATGTAATTACACTTGTCCTACCAAATAAAATTGTGAGAATTACATTGTTATTATGTTTTGACAAATAAATAGGTCATCATAATTATTATATTATGCAATACCAGAATGTGTAATTATCATCCTAGTAATTACATGACTAGATAATTATACATGACTTTTTAAACAGACCTTAAAGAACCAAACTATAAATGGTTTGTCTCCGTTATGGAATTAAATAAGCTTGATGCTTTCCGATAAGAATTTTGAATTGTGCTCAAAATAGAAAAAAATATTTCCAAAATTTCTAAGTAAAAGCGGGGTTTTGAGTTTCTCGAACTTGATAATTTTTATAAGATGGTTGTTTCAATCACAAGTACAATTAGTCTTAAAGTACTAAGTATATGTATCTTGCATGAATAAACTGAGACTTATATTTAAATACAAAGTATGAGTTTTTGTTTTTTAACTACAAACTTTTTTCGTAGCCAATTATCGCACGATTAAACTACAAAGTTAGTCGTAGCCATTAAAAATTATATATTTAGTGACAAAATATTATTGTGACTGAATTTTAAGTTAAATAGAGACAATAAAGTAACTGTCACTAATTGTTTGCACTATTAGTGACAAAAACTAAGGTCATAATTAATATAAAAAATTTCGTTAAAATTTAAAAAATTTAACTACAAATTCTAATTCGTCGCTATAATAACAACATATTTTTTGTGATGAAAATTTTCCGTGTCCAAATTTAACTATTTTTGAGACAAATGATGGTTCGTCGCTAATTGAGTATATCATGGGTGACAAAATAATACGCCATCAATAACTTTAAATTTGTGGCTAAAATTACTCAATAAATGGCGCCAACTCATTTTTTGGTGGGAAACTTTAGTGGACGAAGTTTCGCTACGAAATTTTATGTTTCGTCACTAAAAGTATGTGGTTCATGTATTTAAAGACGACTTAAAATTTTTGTCCCAAACAGTGAATAATTAGTGACGAATTATTTATCGTAGCTAATAGTTTCGTAGATAAATTTCATATTTGTGGTAGTGCGTACACTATCTCTAAAGGGGAAACACAAAAGTTATGAGCATATAACAGTGGAGGCATACCTCATTCGTTTTGAGTGGGAGCGGTGTGTTGTAGGACGACATCCGTATGCCTTGGACGAGGCGGATTAGATGTTCTGACATAAGGCTGATGCCTTTCTCGATTGAAACGTGGAGGTTGATCACTTTGCCCCTCGTTACATCGATCTCTCCTCGCCTCGGTCTATACTAATGTTAGTCGCTGAATCGGGCCATTCAAATCGTCCTCGTCTGCCCTTACCTCGGTGCAATAGGCATTGTGAATTTCTTCCCATGTGGTAAGGGGGTATTTCATGGCTTACTGAGCAACTTCTTGGTCTCTTTTGATCTGTTCCTATTTAATCCGTTCTAAAAGGCTGCTACCGCCATTCCTTCGGACATGTTCGGCAGTCTCATTCATACCCTGTTGAATAGGGCGAGGAAGTCCTTAAGTCCCTCACCTGCTGTTTGACTGATTGCGAAAATATCATTGACCCTGGCTTCAGCGTTCTTCGCTCCTACATGAGCGGTGGCAAATTTATCAACCATTTCCTCAAACGTTGATATCGACCATGCCAGTAGCTGTGAATACCATGTCAAGGTTCCTCCTGTCAGAGTTTTGCCAAACTTTTTCATCAGTACGGATGGTACTTGTTCTTTTGACAGATCGTTGCCTTTTACCGCAGTGACATAATGGATCAGATGATCCTCGGTGTCCGTAGTTCCGTCGTATATCTTCAAGTATGGTGGCATCTTGAAGGTTTTCGGAATGGGATGAGGAGCGGCTCGATCGTTATATGGTTGTTCAACGAATCGGCCCACATCACGTTTGGGCAGCAGTTTGGGGGTGCCAGGTATTTTATCTACTCTTTCTTGGGCTCCTTCATTTGGTCGCGGAGTGATTTATTTTCGTTTTCCATTTCTTCCATTTTCTTTAAGATGGCCATGAGTGCACCATCACCTGCAATAGAGGAGGGGTGAGTGTTGCCCGTTATTGCCACGATTGGCTCATTGGTGTTAACTGCGAGTTCCGCAGTTGGTAACTCTTCGAATTTTCCTTTAGGGGATTTTTTGAGCATGTTGTTCAGAGCGCTCGTCAACCATTCCTCTAGCAATTGTTTGAACGTCGGTGGTGTTTCTTTCACTGTAGACGTGGAAGCTTCTCTTTCATGCAAGACTGTCAGGTCCTCGCGTGGAGAGGGTGAGATTTCCCCCTCTATTTATCTCTTGGTGTTGTATTTTCGGTGTCCTCTGTACCAGCTTTGTTGAGGGAGTTTAAGAGGTTGCTTGAGACATCTTCTATCCTCATCAGCCTTGCTTCTTTCACCTCTGCAGTTAATTTTTTGTAGGATTCGAAGAACAATAATTGTTACTTTCTAGAACCTAGACGAGAATTATGATTCCGGCTATGAAAATCCCCACAGACGACGCCAAATTGTTTGACTAAAAAGATTTTTTATACTTCTTTTAAGCAAATCAATTTAAGATGACGGGGTAAATCCTAGTCGAACATAATAAACTCTAGGATGATATCGCTAAAATAGAGAGAGAGAGAGATAAAGATAATCAAGAGATAACAAGGAAAATAATAATGTTATATGTTCCAAAAATTGTGCCCCTTTACAAGACTCGAATCCCTCTTATATA
Organism: Nicotiana glauca; assembly: GCA_026770625.1. Lineage (NCBI taxonomy): Eukaryota > Viridiplantae > Streptophyta > Magnoliopsida > Solanales > Solanaceae > Nicotiana > Nicotiana glauca. Next base: position 193,390 of record MU746152.1, read on the forward strand.
GAGAGAGATTCTCGTTAGTCATGGAAACGATGAATTAGGGACTACCTATTGTGCCAAATCCAACGCTACTACGATGGTGTCACTCTTTCCACCTCTGGGTCGTATCCCTATGCCGATTCGCAGAGGTTTTAGGTCGCTAGTCATATTTGCTACAGACCATGGTCGGTCAAATTCGGACCTATACAACAGGTAGGCATAGAAGTTGAAGTTAATCGAGAGTTGAGAGCAGAATAGCAACGTACTTTGCAAGCAATTCCTGTGTGGTTCAAGTGTGCGAACCTGAAAGTACAAGAACCATATAGAAGAACCAGTTTCAAGTGTTTGTCTTTTATTCTAGTTCAATTGTAGTAGGGCTTTTGAGTTTTTATATTGTTATTGTGCTTAGCATTTTATGAAAATTCAAGTTTTTGATGAATTAACTTAAATTTTGTTTAGCTATGTAAATCCTATATACCATATATTCAATAAGTGGCGGAGCTAGAATTTTCAACTGGGGGTCAAAATATAAAGATATATAGATATATATATATATATATAGATAATTTTTTTATCTAGCTACACTATAACTTTTCGAGATACCTCTTGAATACAATGGCTCCGCCACTACATCCAATGTCAACATAGAAAAAGGAAATTAAGATAGTGATGCACTATCACGTTGTTATGATCTTGTGAATTGGGAATCACGGAATGACCCGATACAACATTTAAAAGAGGCCGAGAATTAGACGAAGAAACAACAAAGTTGGTGGCTATATAGTGGAGTAGTAGTTTAAACAAATGAGAAATACAATAAAATAGATAGGAGCTAGAGGGAATCAAGGAAACAGAATACTCCCATACATTTCAATTCATGTGATTCTGTTTGACTGAGCATAAAATTTAAGAAAAAATGAATACTTTTAAAATTTGTGGTCCTAAACAAATTAAAAAGGCGCCCCGAGTATTGTGTGGTTATAAAAGATTCTCATTAACGTTAAAATTGTAACTTTAAACTAAATTATTTTCAAATTAAAAAAAAACATTCTTTTTTAAAAGGATAAAAAAGAAATGGGTTTTCCTAAAATGAAAGGGAGGGAATACTTATTAAGATCATGATGTCAATAGAAGGGAGGATATATTGTCCCTTGGAGAAATGATTAGGCAGTCCAAAGGACAATCTTTCTGTTGTCAATGGGTCAACCAAATTGAACATATATATCCATTTATATACATCAAGAACCATGTTAGAGATTACCAGGTTTTGAGGTCACAGATAGACTTTCTATCTGTCGACACCAGGCCACTGCGGCTGATCACTGGCATAAATTTATTGTCCTTCGACTGTATTTCATATGAACATATTTAATTGAGTACCAAATTTAAAAAAGAGTAATCTATAATATTCTCTGGCCATAAAATCATACTAAGAGTAAAATTAAAAATATAAAGTGAAAGTGCTACTCAATATAAAAATGTATCTTCTTCTTTGCAATGGAGAAAAGGATGTTATATATAAAGTTGGCAGAGAAAGTATCTTTTTATTTGATTCACTTTTACAAAATCATGGGAAACTCCGAGCAATATATCTGACCATAATTGATTTGTAGTAACAATATCTTTCTGTTGGCGTTTATGACTACATTTTTTTATTTGCTTCTTATTACAACAACCGGATTTTAGATGACTTCACTCATAATTAAAAATCGATTTAATTATTTTATTTCAATGAATATTTATTCGAAGGACGTGTCTCAACTCTAGTCTCTAGCCTACTCCTCCTCGGATACGTAATCTTTTTTATGTATGTGGACATGCACATAGTTAAAAGGCGATATTAGAATTTGAACTTTATGAATTTTAAATTTAAGGATAAAGACCTAAGGTATCAATGATAGAATTTAAAATTTAATATATATATATATATATAATAAAAAATTTAATGTATATCAATATAAAATTTAGACTAAAATTATTGAGTTTCATCTTGCTTGGGCTCTCCACCCCTGCACATAGCACATCAGAGCTTTTGTATATTCTATCCAATTCTTTTGTTTTCTTCTTCCTTATGCGGCGAGAAGTTGTAGCAAAGTAACTCGATCTCATGTGCCTTTAAGCTAAATAACCATTTCTGGAAAAAAGAAAGGTTGCACGTGTAATACTAATAACCTAGGAAATTGATAAGTTGGTTATACTTACCTAGTCATCGTATTAATTTAATGAGGTGTAAAAGATTGTAGTCAACGTATTCTCTAGCAGAATGACATCATTAATTTGTAGCATGAATTAATTTTTATGTAAATTTGAACATTTATTTCTTATTCTATGAAACTTGTTAAGTATTAGAAGTTTTATTAATCAATAGGTTTGAAAACAAAGGCACTAGCCCGATACACAAAGTATTCTGTATTTATTTAGAATTTGGGAAAGGGTCGCATTTTAAAGAATGTTATGTAGACAGTGTAACGACCTGATCGGTCGTTTTGCTTTTGAGATCCCCGTTCCCCTAAATAAAACTTCTTGTATGTGCTTTAACTGTTTTATGACTTGCGGGGATAGGCTAGTTCGGATTTTGAAGGGTTCGGATTGAAATCGAAACACTTGGTTCCTTAAGGTTGGCCAAAAGGACTAAGTTTGACTTTTGTTAATGTTTTGATTAAACAACCTTAGAACCGGGATTTGACTGTTCCAATAGGTTCATATGATGATTTTGGACTTGGGCGTATGTTCGGATCAGGTTTTGGATGACCCGGGAGCATTTCGACGCTTAATATTGATAGTTGGCACCTTGAAAGTTTTAAAGTTCTTTAAATTGGAGTAGGTTTTTGTTTTATCGAGGTCCATTTGGGATTCAGAGCCAGGGAATAGTTCCATATGGCGATTTCAGATTTGCACGCAAAATTGGGTGTCATTCTGAGTAGTTTAAGTATGTTTCGGCGCGTTCGGAGTAAGTTGGAAGAACTTGAAGGTCATAACTTAATTCAATTTTGTTTGGGGTGTAATTCTTAGCTTTGATGTTGTTTTATGCGTTCTGAGGGTTCGAGCGAGTTCGTTTTATGATTTCAAACTTGTTGGTATGTTTGGGCATGGCCCGGGGGCCTCGGGTGTTAATCGGACGAGGCGCGGACCATGCTTTGCACTCAGAAGGAAATGGCTGAAGCATCCCGCTTCTGGTGTACTCGCACCTGCAGAAAGCTAGATACAGGTGCGAGCTCGCAGAACCAAGCCACCATCCCCAGAAGTGGCCGAACAAAGGTTGTCCAGGAATCGCAGAAGCGGTGGGGGGACCGCACCTGCGGAGGAGCATGTGCAAAGCAGACGATCGCAGAAGCGGGGGTAGGCGCATGTGCGACGTGCTCACCGCAGAAGCGAGCCGCTAGTCAAGGAGCCGCATAAGTGGAAGTCTCGAAGGCAGTGAGTTTCATTTATTAAGGGGCTTAAGCCATTTCTAACCCATAACTCTCACTTTTGGGGCGATTTTGGAGCTTCTTCAGAGGGGTATTCACCTAGAAACTTTGAGGTAAGTAATTTCTATACAATATGAGTTATATAAATTGATTATGGGTAGATTTTAACATGTAAAATTTATGAAATCATGGGTTTAGATGAAGAATATATGTTTTGATAAAAATAGGATTTAACCACAATACTTATGAAATAGGGTAAATATTATATATTTGAGTTCGTGGGGCTATGGGTAATACTTATTATCAAAAATTTTAGAATTCGGGCACGTGGGCCAAGGGTAAATTTTAGGAATCTTTGAATTTGGGTTGGGTAATTACTCTAATAGCTAAGTTATTAACTCTTTAGCTTATATTGGTTATTTTATATAATATTTGGCTAGTTGTGGATTGTTCGGCACCAAGTGGGGTCTTTAGAGTGAATTTGAGGCCAGAAAGTGAGCTATGAGACGTAAGTCTCTTGCCTAACCTTGTAAGAGGCAATTTACCCCATATGTATTTTAAAGGAATATTTGTTTTTAATTGTGGGGGGTACGTACGCACGAGGTGACGAGAGTCCGTGCGTAGCTAATAATTATGCTTGTGTCAGTGTAGTTTAGGACCCAAATAATTAAATACTTGTAATGTTTGTGCCCTACTTGTTAATTAAATTGTCTAAATCATATTGAAACCTGATAAAGTAATTGTAAGATACCAAATTTCACTTGCTTGAATTTAGAGCGGATTACTTCACTACCAGTGGAAACTGTTTTACGTTGTATATTAGCCTTGTAATAATGTTTAAGTCAAATGCTCATAAAGTATCCTTGTTTTTTGTCGAGCGGGCTAAATGCCTTGGCAGTAGAATAGATACATCTATGGATGGTGTCGCACGTCCCTCGACAGTGTACACATTATTCTGGATCGGGTTGTACGACCTCATCATAAATCGAGCTTAAAAATACTCGGAGCGTAATCATACTTGATTTTATTTTATGACTAGTGAGTTTACAATAATAAATTATAGGAATTTACTTTGATTTTATTAATTGTGAAGATTAATTGTTCCTGCTTGTTAATGAGTCATTATTATTATTGCATATCCCATGCTTATTTAGAATTTCTGTATTATTATTATTATCCTATTGTAACTGTCGATGTCAACCTCTCGTCACATCTTCTTAGAGGTTAGACTTGATACTTACTGGGCACATATTATTTATGTACTCACGCTGCACTTTTACACTGATCGTGCAGGATCAGAGGCAGGTGCATCTGGCGATCACACCTGCGCGCATCCCCGTTACCCGGAGGCCTAGTGGTGAGCTGCTTTCCTGAGTCGTTCCGTAGCAACTAGAGTATCTGCTTGCATTCATTTCTGTCTATTTTTATTTCGGATAGTAGCTAGAGTTTTGTATAATATATTAGTGCTCATACACTTGTGACACCAGGTCATGGCACACACCAACATAATTATGGTTTTGGATTATTATTATGGTTATGATTGCGCTCAACTGCATTCATTTTAATTTTTCTTAACCTGTAGTTTCTTAGATCTTTTAATTAAGGAAAATTTAATTACTTGAAAATTTATTAAAAAGAGAAATCACGTGGTTGGTTTACTAAATGCTTTCCTAGCGGTGGCGTTGGACGCCATCACGACCTATAAGAGAATTGGGTTGTGATAATATGGTATCAGAGCTAGGGTCACATAGGTCTCACAGGTTATGAGCAGGTCAAATAGAGTCATGCGGATAGGTGCGGAGACGTCCGTACTTATCTTTGAGAGGCTATAGGGTGTTAGGAAACTAATCTTTCTTCATCTCCTATCGTGCAGTTGATGTAGTACTAAATATCTTTCTCTTATTCTCTCACAGATGGTGAGTGCGCAGCAGATGTTCTAGACCGTGGAGAAGTTTCTCCCCCAATTGCTAGAGGCTAAGGCAGAGGCTGTGGGAGGACTTTAGCCCGTAGTATAGGACGGGGACGTCCTAGAGTTGCTCCAGCTATGCCATCAGCGGATTTAGAAGAGGACAATATTATTGAGGAGCAGGGTGAGGTGCCTGCAGCGGAGATTACCCCAACAGATTTCATGTTCGCGCCAGGATTCTAGAAGGTTATGGGCCGTATACTGCCGTTCATGGATTATATGACTCATGTTGGTTTATTTCCAACGGACCCAGCCATGTCTTAGGCGGGAGGGGGAGCACAGAACCCTACCGATCAGGCACAGGGCATGCAACTATTGTATACCATACCCCGAGCAAACTACCGCTATGCGGAGCCCAACCAGTGGCAGCAGCTATACCTAAGCCCACACCAGCTGCGATCGATGAGCCATAGAAGCTATTGGACAGATGGACAAGGTTATACCCTCATGTCTTTGGAGGTGAGCAACATGAGGATCCCTAGGACTTCATCGATTGGTTCAGGGACAGACTGCACAACATGAGGATATTGGACTCCCATGGGGCGGACTTTCCTATATTCTAGTTGGAGGGCAGGGCCTGTAAGTGATGGCATTCATATCTCATTAGAAAACCAGCAGATTCTCCTCCCATGACTTGGGTTAGATTCACCCCTTTCTTTCTGGATAGGTATATTCCACTCTCCTAGAGGGAAGAGTCACGATTTAAGTTTGAGCAGCTTCAGCAGGGCTAGATTTCAGTGACCGACTATGAGGCGAGGTTCTCTGAGTTGTCTTTACATGCACTTAAGATACTTCCTACCGACACAGAGAGTGTGTGGAGGTTTGTCGCTAGTTTGCATACCAGTATTCATGCCACTATGGCCCGAGAGGTTGAAATGGGGACTCTTATGAGCTAGTTATGGAGATAGCTCGGAGGATCGAGGGTGTACGTTAGCGTAGCCGAGAGCAGGCTATGAGGGATAAGCAGTTCTGATATTCTGCAGAGTCCGGAAGTGCCCCGCTTGGGGATAGAGGTCAGTTCAGGAGGGGTCAATCCAGTAGTTCCCCATATAAAGTATCACCGCCTCCTCGAGGTGCTCCAGTGCGACCCTATTTTATCGTCATGCCATAAAGTTCCTACTACCCACCAGCTATTCAGGATTCTTCTAATGTGTATTCAGGCAATCAGAGTCAGACTTCAAGTCACATGTCTACCATACCGAGAGGTTGTTTCGAGTGCGGGGATCTTGGTCATGTGCAGAGGTTCTGCCCTAGTGTTCGGGGCAAGGCAGTGCAACAGGGTCAGCAACCTATGATTACAACACCAGCTGCCCTACCAATCGTCCAGCCCCTAGAGGCATAGGGGTAAGGGTCATCCCAGAGGTGGAGGACAGTTAGGTGGCGCTCCAGCTAGGTTCTATGCCTTTGTGACCAGACCAGATGCAGTGGCCTTAGATGTCGTGATCACATATATTATTTCTGTGTGCGGTAGGGATACATTAGTGCTATTTGATCTAGGGTCTGCATATTCATATGTTTCATCTTTGTTTTCTCATTTCCTGGGTATTCCTCGTGAGTCCTTGGGTACTCCTATTTATGTCTCCACACCTGCGGGCGATTCTGTTGTTGTGGATCGGATCTATCAGTCATGCATTGTTACTTTCTATGGTTTTAAGACTAGAGCGGATCTTTAGTTGCTCGATATGATCGGCTTTGAGGTCATCTTGGGCATGGACTGGTTGTATCCATATCATACCATCCTTGATTGACATTCCAAGAATGTTACCTTGGTGATGCCAGGTTGCCTGGATTAGAGAAGAAAGATTCGTTTATTAGTGCACCTAGCCGGATTACGTGTATTATGGATGTTCGACACTTGGCCAAGATGAGTTATTTGGTTTATCTGCTTATGTTTGGAATACAACTTCAGAGACTCCAGCAATTGATTCAAGGCCTGTAGTCCGGGAATTCTCCAATGTATTCCTTTCTGATCTTCCAAGCATGACACCAGATCATGATATTGATTTTTGTACTGATTTGGCTCCAGATACCCAGCCTATCTTTATCCGACTGTACCGCATGGCTATGAAATAGTTGAAGAAGTTGAAGGAACAACTTGAGGAGTTGGTAGTAAAGGGGTTCGTCCAACCGAGTGTATCGCCTTGGGGTGCGCCAATGTTATTTGTGAAGAAGAAAGATGGGACTATGCGGATGTGCATTAATTATCGCAAGTTGAACAAAGTTACCATTAAGAAAAAGTACCCACTGTCGGGTATTGATGATTTATTTTACCAGTTACCAGTGTATTCTCTAAGATCGACTTGAGATCGGGGTTCCACTAGTTGAGGATTCAGGATTTAGATGTTCTGAGGAAGGCTTTCTGAACTAGATATGGCCATTATAATTTTCTAGTGATGTTCTTCGATTTGACTAACGCCCCGTTGGCGTTTATGGATTAGATGAACCGGGTTTTCAAGCCATATATTGATTAATTTTTCCTTTTCATCATTGATGATATTTTGATCTACTTGCGTAGCATGGATGAGCATGAGAAACATTTGAGAGTGGTACTTCAGACCTTGCGGGAACAAAAGTTATATGCTAAGTTCTCCAAGTGTGAGTTCTAGTTAGATACTGTGGCATTCTTGGAGCATGTTGTATCCGGCGAGGGTATTAAGGTAGATCCCAAAAAGATCAAGGCAGTTCAGAGTTGGCCTCGTCCTACTACGAAGATTGAGATCAGGAGCTTCTTAGCGTTAGTAGGTTATTATCGCCGGTTTGTGGAGGGATTCTCATTTATTGAAGCACCTTTGACTAGATTGTCCCAGAAGGGCACTCTGTTCTGTTGGATCTCAAGATAACTTTGACTACGACACTAGTTCTAGTTTTGCCTTCCAGTTTGGGGATGTATATTGCATATTGCGACACTTTATGTGTTGGCTTGGGTTGTGTATTGATGTAGTAGGGGTGAGTTATTGCATATGCTTCATGCCAGCTAACGCTCCATGTGAAGAATTACCATGTACATGATTTAGAGTTGGCGGTGATTGTTCATGGTCTTAAGATTTGGAGGCATTATCTTTATGGGGTGTCCTATGAGGTTTACACTGATCATTGCAGCTTGCAGGATTTGTTCAAGTAAAGGAATCATAGTTATTTTCTTATCCATTTCTTGTTTTTCCAGTCACCCTCAATTGATACCTTGCTATGATGTAGACCTGAATTAACTTCCAAACCTTCATATAAGTATGAAACCATATTTACATAATAACATCCTCGTGTGTGGCCATCATGGCACGCAAAACAAAAGGTATAGATCTCGAGATGTGCGATAAGGCTTTAAAGTTCTCAGAAATATTGAGGGTCTTAAAACCACATAGAATGAAAATCCATTGGGAAATACTTCCATATTGAGAGAGTTATAGTTGCCTAAAGTCAAAGGGTGCATGACTTAGGACATCCTATTCCACCAAACATTTCCCACTTTCTCCGACCAAAAACCTTTTCACTTTTAAACTTCATTAACATGCTCCAAAATAGCTTCCCTCGTATATCTCCATGACCAATTATATAATTCCAATCCATAGTCATCATTTGGAACTCAAAAACGTCATTTCCAGTAATCACAGGAGCTCTTTAAAGTGTTAAACCATTAGGAAATTTTACGGAGTCTTACAACTGGGTTGCTGTTGTTGTTGTATGAAAATTAAAGTATAATTCTTCCATATTTGAATAGTCTTTTTTTTTTTTTGGAGAAAAAGGTTTGAACTTCTCGAAATTGAGGATCTTTCCTTCTCATTTAGCAACATCCACAATGTAGCCATAAGGAGTTTGAGAGTCTTGTTTAAAGGAAGAACTTATTGGGACAAATGTTAGTATGTCACTTGATAAGATGGAAGAAATGAAAAAGTTTTGGGGGAAAAAAAGAATTGGAAAAGTAAGTTGGTAATTGCATGTAATTACTTTAGTTCTTTAGTTCTTTAATTGCTCCCCTCAGATTACACTAATTTCATGCCAACAAGTAATTGGAAATGTAAGGTTGTAATTGCATGTAATTACTTTCAATTGTTTGTCTCCCGTTGAGAATTAAAGTGTAATTGCTCCCCTACAATTACATTAATTTCATGCCGACAAATAACTATTTGGCTAAATAGACAAGCCAAACTATGTTATCCAGTTACATTCAAATTCGATTAGAAGGTAGCTTTCCAAATATACCTAAATGTTCTAAAAGTGTTAAGAGAGACAAAAATTAACATGAGGAAAATAAATGATGGTAATTGAATTATTAAATTAATACCTTTATAATTTTTTTATAACTAAATAATTTTATTTACCAAGTAATATATACATATTGGTCCTCTCTATAGCCTGATTTGGACAATTGTCCCAGATTCAGCTATCCTTTCCTTTCCATCTATTCATACTTACCATAACTACCATTTACATATTTGTATGAATAGTAGTAGTAGTTTAACTCTAGTAGCCTTCTCTTCAATTGTTGCTTCAAGTTCCCTCGACAACGTATTTCCTGTGTTAATAGTCGAGCAATTTTTTTAGCATTTCTCTGTTTTATTTGAAAAATTCCTGCGTTCCTCGCATGCCATATATCATGTATCATGCCTGCTAGTGTCATCCGGTAGATTTCAACTTTCGAGCTTCTTCCTTTGCAGTGTCGTTCACCCCAATCAAATTCATGATCACACGCCATCAACTGCCTATGAAACCCCTACCAATCCAGCATTGATGCCCATACTTGTGATGAGAATGAGTATTTAAAGAATAGGTGATCGATAGTTTCTTCCTCTATGTTACATAGTGAGTAGGTAGTATCTTCCAAGTAGCCCTATCTCCTTAATTTGTCTCTTATTAGTAGTTTTCTGCGTGTAGCCAGGAATATAGTAAATATCTACTTTGGTAGCCCAACATTTTTGGATATTATCCTTCTTCATGGTACCTTACTAAACAATCCTCTATGTTTCAAGTACATGGCCTTGATTGGGAATTTTTCCATTCTCAATACCTCTTCTTCTAAGTAGCCAACTTCCTCAAAGTATTTCCTTGCTTTTAGTATCTTCTAGGTCAAACGATGCTTGGTTTGTCTCAGCACCCCACACTGAATTGTACTTCTTATAGTATATATGGACCCATTGAACCCGCATTTTATCTTTCTTCTTGCATAGGCTCCATAGTAGTTTAAATATAGCTGTTTTATTCAATATGACTACATCTAATAGGTTTAACCCTCCTGCTGCCCTTGGCCAGCAAAGTCTATCCCATGCCAGGAGTGCTTTCTTAGTGATCTCCACTCCTCTCCACAGAAACCTTCTACAAATGCTTTCAAATAATTGAATCAATTTCAATGATGTTGGATTCTTCCTGCATAGGATAGAAATTTAGTATTCCAAGATTGTATTTTACCTAGAATCTTCTCAATAAGTGGTTGACATTACACCAATGATAGCCTTTTAGTACTTAAAGGCACCCCCAAGTATCTCAGTGGTAGAGTCCCTATAGAGAAGCCTAGCATTTGCAGTATTTCCTGTTGTATATCATCCTTGACTGCTCCAAAGAAGATGGAGCTTTTTTTATCATAAGCAGCTAATCCAGAAGCTTGAGAGAACCCTTGAAATCATTGATTAAACAACTGCACAGATATAGTATCACATCTACAGAATAGCAAAAGATCATCAACAAAGCTAAGTTGTACTATGTTCATTTTAGCACACATAGGGTGATAGTGAAATTTGGATTCCTCTTTACTGTCTTCAACAGTCTAGTCAAGTATTTCATGGCCAATACAAATATATGAGGAGAAAACAGATCACACTGTCTCTATCCTTTTTTAGCGGGGAATGGGGTTGAATGTTGTTCATTGATGATAATGCAATAAGAGACACTTGTCACATATCTCATAATCCATTGGACAAATCTTCCTGGTATTTTCAGACTCTTTAGGACTTGTTCCATATAATCTCATTCAATAGAGTCATAAGCCTTCTTCATATCTACTTTCAACATGCATCTTGGGGATAAGTCTTTCTACCATATCCTTTAACAAGTTCGTGGCTCAATATTATGTTGTAATTTATCAGTCTGCCAGGCACAAATGCAGATTGGCTTATATTTACTAGATCATCCATTATTCCCTGCAGTCTATTTATTATCATCCTCGAGATGATTTTGTATAGGAGAGTGCAGCATGATATTGGTCTAAACTTAGTAATTCTGGATGGATTAGTTACCTTTGGCACTAGAGTAACTGTTGTGCAATTGATAAGCTGATATAGGTTAGGACTTGAGAAGAATTCCATCACTACATGTGTAATCTTGTCCCTAACCACAAGTCATGCCTTTTTGAAAATTTAGTGCATTCAATCCATCACAACCAGGTTCTTTGTTATCACTGATATCAAGCAGTGCATGGTATATTTCTTCTTTAGATACTTCTGCCAGCCATCAGCTGTAATTGTTGTTGTCTATTAACCAATAGGCCATCTGTTGATACCCAATTTTTACCTCATATATTGTAAAATATGCATGCACACATTTACAAACATGCATAAACATTTTTATAATTTTTCAATATTTTTTAAAGGCCTTAAATCAATTTATTTCTATATTTTTATTATATAAATATTCAAAAAATATCCTTCATATTACTTTATAATGATTTAATCATCTAAATTCATCATTTATGCTCATATAAGTGTTCAAATATTTTAATCATATTTTTTACAATTACATTTGCATTATTAAGACTATAGGTGCATATGTTGCAATAATAGCCCATACATATGCATAATTACTTTGTCTATACAAAAAATAATTTTTATATTTTATAATGTTAAATAATTAGCTTTGAATCACCTTCATGCATAAAAATCATTTTTTATCATTTAATTAAATATTTTTATAAATTATTTTATTAATTAATGGGGTATTTAACAAATAGCCCTTTAATTATATCTAAATTCGGAACCCTCCTCCCCCCCTCCCCCCCGCCCAATTCAAATTAACCTAAGACCAATCCATCCCAGCCCAAATCAAATAAACCTCTACCTGACCCAAACTTTTTAAAGTACAAAGTGTCCGAACTTTTCTGGAAGAATTTTACACATCCCTAACATATATTCGTGACTTGACACTACAAGGTACTAGGTTTTTGAGTACAAGTTTTCACGGGGCCTTACAGTATTTAATCTTGAATTCTTTCATGTTTATTGCCTTAAACCAATATGCTTACATAGGCATTTAGACTTTTATCTTTATAGTCCATTGGCCTCAATTAGTATGACCACTTCTGTGTAATTAAATCCCCACCCTTTCTATGAAGTAGCATAACTACTTATGGATTTAAGTTCTATGTCATTCATGTCTACTGTTTTAAGTCAGTATGAATACTTCTAATATATCCAGTGCTATGTAATCTGGCTCTTTAAACATATATGCTTACTGTCCATTGCTTCTAATTAGAATCACTAGGTCCTATTGAGTGGTATGGAATTTTACTGTCATTATATGTCAATTTGCTTGGTGTTAATCAACATGCTTTTATTTTTTTAGATTCATGTGTCCTAGGTTAAGGATTTCCATGTTCTTAACCCCTGCTATCCCTTATCTGTATAGTTGTTCCCAGGATGCTATATGCCCACGTAGTGTAAACTAATGAACTAACCTAAATCTGGACAATATGAATCTTTACTTTATGAATGTCTTTTTGTTTGTCTGCTGGAACCTTTGTTTTTCAGAATGCTTCTAAACTGTTTTTACTTCTGAACTGTTTTACTTCTAAACTATTTTCTTAATACTATTTCTACTCTTTCAAGCACTATCTTCCACTCCTACTATTAGAATATCTATGATCCTTCCCCTCCAGTATGAGCACTGTCTAGGAGTCCATGAGACTCCTCCGAACTCTGACACACTAGGTATGGCACTTTTACACTACATAAAAATTATTTCTCTTTAAAAGGAGTCTTTGTGTGAGCATTGCCCGGGGTCCCAGAGGCCTTTGGGAACTTTGGCGCACTGGGATACTCTCTTGGATACTATGAGATGTTGGGGAACTTCATGCTTGGTTGAAGGCCTGGTTTTTCAGGTCTACTATTGGTCCTATCCAGGCTCCCTACAGTTTAGCAGTCTCATTTATTTATTCATTCACTTTTGGTATGTAATAACAATTCTTGTAAAATAGATATTGGGGATATTAGTAAAATGGGAGGGACTTTTATATATATATATATATATATATATATATATATATATAAATTGCTAAAATCTTGTAGAAATCATGCTCTTAGGACTGTTATGATTATCTACCTGCATTAGAATTCATGCCTATAGGTTGTTGTGTGCATTAGAAAAAATGATCTTGTAGAAATCATGCTCTTAGGACTGTTATGATTATCTACCTGCATTAGAATTCATGCCTATAGGTTGTTGTGTGCATTAGAAAAAATGATCTTGTAGAAATCATGCTCTTAGGACTGTTATGATTATCTACCTGCATTAGAATTCATGCCTATAGGTTGTTGTGTGCATTAGAAAAAATGCTTATAGGCTCATCATATTATTTGCTCTAAATTTCTATTTATGCATATTCACATTCGCGCTAGAAATCCTGTCTCTAGGTTGTTAATTCAACCTTAATAATCATGTTCATGAATTCTCCTATGTGCATTAGAAACCATGTTCTAGGACTTCAACTTAGTGATTCTGGATGAATTAGTTACCTTTGGCACTAGAGTAACTGTTGTGCAATTGATAAGCTGATATAGGTTAGGACTTGAGAAGCATTCCATCACTACATGTGTAATCTTGTCCCCAGACCCTACTTGTGTGATTATACTGGGATGTTATTATTGTTTACATGTGTAATCTTTCCTAACCACAAGTCATGCCTTTTTAAAAATTAGTGCTTTAAATCCATCACAACCAGGTACTTTGTTATCACTTATATCAAGCAATGCCTGGTATATTTCTTCTTTAGAGAGTTTTGCCATCAACTGTAATTGTTGTTGTCTATTCACCAATGAACCATCTGTTGATATCCAATTTTTCCCTCACATATTTTAAAATATGCATGCATACTTTTAAAATATGCATTCATACATTCACAAACATGCATAAACGTTTTTACAATTTTTCTATAATTTTTAAAGGCCTTAAATAAGTTTATTTCTATATTTTTATTATATAAATATTCAAAAAATATCATTCATATTACTTTATGATGATTTAATCATCTAAATTCATCATTTATGCTCATATAAGTGTTTAAATATTTTAATCGTATTTTTTACAATTACATTTACATTATTAAGACTATAAGTGCATATTTTGCAATAATAGCCATACATATGCATAATTACTTTATCCATAAAAAAATAATTTATATATTTTTATACTATTAAGTAATTAGTTTTAAATCACCTTCATGCATAAAAATTATTTTTTATCATTTAATTAACTATTTTTATAAATTATTTCATTAATTAATTGGGTATTTAACAAATAGCCCTTTAATTATATCTAAATTTGGACCACCCCCCTCCCCTCCAGCCCAATTCAAATTAACCTAAGCCCATTACGTCCCAGCCAAAATCAAATGAACCTCTACCCGACCCAAACCTTCTCTAATCGTGGCCGTTGATATTTGAGATCAACGGTTCACATTCCCCCTTTCCGTTATTCATCCAAACGACATCCTAACCCTAGTCCTTTGTCACAAACCGCCTCCACTGAATCCCTATCTTCTCTGTTCTCTCTTCTCTCTGAGACCACCCTAAAACCTAGCTGCCATCACCTGTAAAACTTCCCGTCCATGGGGTTTCTGTGTAGTTTTTTGCCCTTGCCAGCCTGTTACATCTTCTGGTTGTTCGACTACATTGATTTATGAGATAATCTTAAAGAGATTCAATTTGGTTTTGTCAAAATCTATCTTACATGCCTGTCTTTGGCCATTCTCGTTTGTGGTATTGTTTCTTGCCTATTTATGGTTTGAATCTATGGTTTTGGACCGAGTTTCTTTCATCTCTGCTATTTTCGGAAACCCTAGTATTATAACTACTTGGATCTTTGCAGATCCTTGTAGATCTGGAAGATTTTAAGTTCTATGTGTTATTTTTTCCTCAAAAATCTTATACTTTTGTTATTAAATTCCGATTTCAGTGCTTCTCTAAAATTAGGGTTTTCGTCCCAAGTTTCTTCAAAAGGTTTTCTTTTTCAAAGTTTCAAGTGTTTAATCTGATTATCCTTCACTTATTTAGTTAATTTTGTGTATGTTCTTTAAACCCTAGGGCTTGTTATGTTATTGCACTAATTTATTCAATTTTCTGCCCGTTATTTGTTTATTTATGTCGACCTAATATACTAACTGATTTTTATTGGGGATTTGAATCATATTTTCCTATTAAAATTAGTATTTTCTGTGGTTTTACCTATTTCATTATTTGTGATCTTGATTAGTTATACTTGCCTTAATTAAACTATTTGTATGGTTTGGGGATCTGATTGACTCCTATATGTTATGAGATTGTTTTCTTGTCTTACTCGAGCCCTAGTTTTGTACCATTAATTGACCTTATCCAATTTAAGGGGTCTTTTTCAGATTTCCCTATAGGAATTGATTCCATAAATGGCTAATTTATTTTATTTGATTATCCCCGTTTTACGAACTGTGATTTCCTTTTTACCTGATTTGTTTTACCTCACTAAGTGCTATATATACTCTCATTACTTATTCTTCAAGACATGAACATAGTTTAAAACACACACACACACACACACAAAACTTTGCTCTCAAAACCTCTCTGCTACTTGTGTTCATTGAACTTCTTAGCCAGCTGAAAGCCAAGGCAAGACCACTGAGTTCTGCATATCTTTCATCTTTTATTTACCATCTTTTACTGGTATGTCCCTATTCCTAATGTCGTTCATTGTACTATTAAGCTTGAACCTATGTTCTCTCTTATCTGCTGCTTTACTTCTGTTGAATCCATGTCTCTTCTATATTTCGATTAACATGTCTACTTCTGTGTTTAACTCTATATACTTCCTGTTTATTGCTTTAATCAGCATGCCTAGTTCTGCATTTAAGCTTCAATCCTTCCATGTTTATTGCCTTAAACCAACATGCTTACATAGGCATTTAGACTCTTATCTTTACTGTCTATTGGCCTTAATTAGTATGACCACTTCTATGTATTTAAATCCCTGTCTTTCTATGAACTAGCATAACTACTCCTTTATTTAAGTTCTACGTCATTCCTGTCTACTGTTTTAAGTCAGTATAAATCCTTCTAATCTATCTAGTGTTATGTAATCTAGCTCTTTAAACTTATATGCTTACTGTCCATTGCTTCTAATTAGCATCACTAGGTCCTATTGAGTGCTATGGAATTTCACTGTCGTTATATGTCAATTTGCTTGGTGTTAATCAGCATGCTTTTATTTTTTTATTAGATTCATATGTCCTAGGTTAAGCATTTCTACGTTCCTAACCCCTGCTACCCGTTATGTCACGACCCCAACCCGGTCATGATGGCGCCCAGCACACTACTAGACAAGTCCGACCATTTATAACAATAACCCCATTAATTAAACAGATGAAGATAAATGCCATTTAAGTCAAGGCCTAAAATATCGATAATAATGCGGAACAAAAATCTAACAAATACCAATACAGCCCAACATGGACCCGGTATCACGAACATGAGCCTCTAAAATACAGAGTAACATCTACTACGAAGTCTGTCTAAAAGCTGATAATGCTGAAATAAAAGGATAGGGATAGAAGGGAAAATCAACGGCTGAGAACACCCTGCAGCTACCTCAAATACTCCCGAAATAAGAACTCTGGAAGCTGGTCAAAGCTCACTCAGCCTCTGAATGCCCTGGATCTGCACACAAGGTGCAGGAAGTAAAGTGAGTACTCCGACCCAGTGAGTAATAAACATAACTACAGTCTAAAAGAAAGAAAATGCAGAAAAGGCACAAAGTAATCTATCTCTAGTAGTTTAGATCAATATCAGTGAAACGGCAACCAACAAGTAATACAGTCAAGGAATAATGCATGCAAAGATGCAACATAGATAACGGTACACTCTAGTACCCGCTGCGGCGTGCAGCCCGCTCCATTTATTTAACGTCGACGGTGCTCACTGGGGT
>MU746152.1:211141-227649 GCA_026770625.1 Nicotiana glauca
GGGCATGACATACTATAGGGATCTCACCCCTCATATCCTTTTCCATTTAATATTCATGTATAAACAGAGTTATTATATTATTTTTAACAGTTGAAAGCATGACTGAGAGTATATGTTATGCACAGAAGTGAGGAAAACCACATAAGGATCCCCTAAGGATTCTATAGGTCGGCACAAGGCCCCAAACACGGAAATAAGCCCAATTCACAGTGATAAAGTATGAGTCTCAATCGCCAATATAATAGAAATTAATACTCGGGATGGACCAAGTCTCAATCCCCAACAGTAAACGACCCCGCACTCATCGTGGAATGCTTGTCACACCTCAATATAGCGTTACGATATGAAAGTCCGGGGTTTCAAACCCTCAGAGTAGCATTTACATCCATTACTCAGAGGAAATGCATTTACAATATGGGGAACTACAGAGGAAAAAGCTTTAGTTGGGCTGAGGAATTTGTTCCCAGAGGACGAGGATATGGATCACAGTGCGATAATTAAGGAGGAAGAGTAACGAGGCCTCACCATTCAAACTGTTGAGAAGGGAGCTGTTCTCAGGAATTAGACTTCCACACAATCCCGGGCACGCCGAGTCCCTGGGTAGCTTGCCATTTAGCCTAATTTATTTCTATAGCAATGCTAGGCATCTCAGATGTTTTAAGTAATTTTGTTTGAAAGACGCATTTTGTTTCAAAATAATTGTTCGTTTCATCGAGTCGTACTCGTTTTGGGGTATTTTTAAACTTTAATCAATGCATAACTATTTATTATTCATTATTATCTTTCACATTTTCTTTCTACAGTGTTATTATTACTTTTCATGATGAACTAATAACTGTGACATGAAATAAGAGAACGCAACATAAGGATAGTAACTCAGAAGAAGAGGATGAAATACCTGAGGAAATTGTCAGGGAGGTTGAGAACTTTGATAATAAACCTAAGTCTAACCTGGACGGGACCGAAGAAATACATTTGGGAGATGCCGAAACCGTCAAGGAAACTCGCGTAAGCATTCACTTATCATCGTCGGAGAAGGAATAGTACATTCATTTTCTGAAGTAATATGAGGATATCTTTGCATGGTCGTATGTTGACATGACCAGTCTAAGCACATCTATAGTGGCTCACAAGTTGCCTACCAATCCAATGTGTCCGCCAGTAAAGCAGAAACTCAGAAAGTTCAAACAAGACATGAGCCTAAAATCAAGGAGGAAGACCTAAGAAAATCAAAGCTAACGTCCTCAGGGTAGTTGAGTACCTAACCTGGCTAGCCAACATTGTACCAGTTCCGAAGAAAGATGGAAAAGTCAGGGTGTTTGTTGACTATCGATATTTAAACACAGCCAAATATATACATCCTGATCGACAATTGCACCAAGCATGAACTCCAATCCTTTGTAGATCTGGATTGATGAAGAAGACAAAGAGAAAACAACCTTCAACGCCGTGGGGAGTATATTGATATGAAACGATACCATTTGGTCTAAAGAATGCTGGAGCCACTTACATGAGAGCCATGAAAACCATCTTCCATGATATGATACACAGGGAAATAGAGGTGTATGTCAACGACGTCATCATCAAGTCCAAGAGGGTCGTAGATCACATAGCAAAATTGAGAAAGTTCTTTGATAGGCTAAGGAGGTACAATCCAGAATTGAACCCCGCAAAATGTGCATTCCGGGTTCCGTAAGGAAAGCTACTGGGATTAATTGTCAGCCGCCGGGGAATCGAGTTGGACCCGTCCAAAGTTAATGCTATCCAAGAGTTACCACCACGAAAGAGCAAAAAGGATGTGATGAGCTTCCTAGGACGCCTTGACTACATCAGCCGCTTTATAGCACAGTCCATTGTTACATGTGAGCCCATCTTCAAAATGTTGAGGAAAGATGCTAAAACGAGTTGGACCAAAGATTGTCAGAAGGCTTTTAACAAAATCAAGGAGTACCTGTCCACACCACCAGTTCTAGTACCGCGAGAACCTGGAAGACCTTTGATACTCTATCTATTTGTATGAGATGGAGCTTTCGGATGTGTTTTTGGACAACATGATGAGACAGGAAGAAAGGAGCAAGCCATATACTACTTAAGTAAGAAGTTCACACCTTACGAAGCACGATACTCTCTGCTGGAACGCACTTGGAGTGGTTTGACATGGACATCTCAAAAATAGAGGCATTACTTCTGTGCCTACAATAAATTACTCACATCGAGGATGGACCCTCTGAAGTATATCTTTCAGAAGCCCATGCCAACCGTGAAGTTGGCCAAGTGGCAGATACTGTTAAGCGAGTTCTATATCGTCTATGTAACTTAGAAGGCGGTCAAAGGACAATCATTGACAGACCATCTTGCTGAAAATCCGGTGGGAAGAGAATACGAACCCTTGAAAGTGTATTTTCTTGATGAACAAGTTTTATTCGTAGGAGAGGAAATTACTGAAGGTTAGGAGAGTTAGAAAATGTTCTTTGATGGAGCTGAAAATTTCGAAGGAGTGGGCATCAAAGTAGTTTGGTATCAGAAATAGGTCAACATTACCCTATATTTGTGAAGCATAAGTTTTCGTACACCAACAATATGGAATAATACGAAGCTTGCATCATGGGGCTCAATCTGGCCATTGATATGAATATACAAGAGCTGCTGGTAGTTGGTGATTCGAATCTTTTGGTACATCAGGTTTAGGAAAATGGGCTACGCAGAACACCAATATACTGGCATACTTGTATCATGTGCATGAGTTAATGGAGAGATTCACAAAGCTAGAATTCAAACATGAGATCAGAATTCAAAATGAGTTCGCAGACGCAATGGCCACCTTATCATTAATGATACAACATCCAGAAAAGAATTTTATCGATCCCATCACGGTGAAAATCCATAACCAGTCGGCTTACTGTGCTCATGTTGAAGAATAAGAGGATGGAAAGCCTTGGTTCCACGATATCAAAGAATAAGCGAGAGGAGAATATCCAAAGTAGTCAAACCATACTCAGAAAAGCACGTTGCGGAGGCTATCCAATTACTTCTTCCAAAGCGGAGGGACCATGTATAGAAGAACTTCTGATATAGGGTTGTTAAGGTGTGTTGATGCCAAGGAAGCTTCCAGATTGCTCGAGGAGATACATGCCGGAACTGTGGACCACATATGCATGTTTTTTTTCTAGCCAAGAAGATAATCAGAGCTGGATATTTTTGGATGACTATGGAAATAAATTGCATCTGGTACGTACAGAAATACTACCAGTACCAGGTACATGCAGACAGGATAAAAGTACCACCAAACGAGCTCAATGTGACAAGTGCACCTTGGTCGTTTGCTGCCTGGGGAATGGATATCATCGGTCCGATCGAGCCCACTATTTCAAACGACCACCGGTTCATTTTAGTGGCGATCGACTATTCCACAAAATAGGTAGAGACCGCATCTTACAAAGCTATAACCAAGAAAGTTGTGGTACACTTTGTCAAGGATCGTATTGTTTGCCGATTTGGAGTTCCCAAGTCCATTATCACTGATAATACCGCCAATATCAGTAGTGACCTGATGAAAGCCATATGTGAAACCTTCAAAATCAAGCACAAAAACTATACAACATACAAGCCTCAAATGAATGGAGGTGTGGAAGCTGCCAATAACAACATCAAGAAGATACTAAGGAAGATGGTTTAAAATCACAAACAATGGCATGAGAAGTTACCCTTTTCTCTATTGGGATACCGCACTACGGTCCTCACATCTACCGGGGCAACTACTTATTTATTGGTTTATGGTACTGAAGTTGTCATTCCAGGCGAGGTACAAATTCCCTCTTTAATGATCATACATGAAGCCGAACTCAATGATGCAGAATGGATAAGGAGCCCCTATGAGCAACTGGACCTTATAGACGGAAAAAGAATGAGCGCAGTATGTCACAGTCAACTTTATAAGAACCAAATGTCCAGAGCTTTCAACAAAAGGGTCAAACCATGATAATTTGCCCGGGACAGTTGGTTCTGAAGAGATCTTTCCGCATAAAGATGAAGCCAAAGAGAAATTCTCTCCCAACTGGCAAGATCCTTACATGGTTCACCGGGTGTTAGTAGGAGGGGCACTCATACTTGAAGAAATGGACGGAGAAGTCTGGCCAAAACTAATTAATTCAGACGCAGTCAAGAGATACTATGTTTAGATAATTTACATTCCTTCATACGATGTAACTGAACTACGCTTGATCAGATTCCCATTTAAGAGGGGATACGTAGGCAGCCATGTGAGTTCGGTCATATCTTAATAAAATCTTCATGTCCCCATCACCAGAAACTGGGGCAGAATTTTGAGGAGGACCCTCAAAATTCTGGAGCAAGTCCAACCAATGCCATCATATGCCAAACAAACAGAAATTGATTAAGAAACTGGGGCATAATTTTGAGTTCATCGCATGCAAGACGACTGGAGGATCATTTACCAAACTGGGGCAAAATTTTGAGGACACTCAAAATTCTAATACAATAAAGCTGCAATGTCTATAAAATGTGGTGCGGTCATTAGTTCATCTAAAATTACTTGATATTTCACTATGTTTTCTAAAATAACACTATTTTCATTAATAAGTGCATATTTTTGAAAACTCTATTTCCATGACAGCCAGGTGTTACCCAGGGTAAATCAAATAGGGCCTCCAGAACAGAGCAAATCACAACCAGCAAACAAAGGCACGAACCAACCTCCCCTTACAAACTCATGACTTTTCTTTGGGTGCATGCGCAGTTGACATAACAGGAACATTCGCAAATATACACATAGAAAAATCACTATCAATCGGGCCGCCATACACAAATATATCTCTAGCTAAGACACATTCTACTCTTATTTGCTACTTGTTTACTACATAAGGCTAAGCCTTGTCTCAAATATTGCATGAGTCTAAACCTTGCCTCCACATCTGCATAAGGATAAAAATTACATTCTCCTTGTAGGAGACTAAGCCTTGTCTCAAATCTTGCATGAGGCTAAACCTTGCCTCCACATCTGTATAAGTTTAAGTATTGCCTTCTCCTTGTATGAGACTAAGCCTTTCTCAAATCTTGCATGAGGGTAAGCTTTACCTCCATCAATATAAGGCTAAGCATTTCCTTCTTCTCTTATGAGAGTAAGCCTTGTCTCAAATGTTGCATGAGGCTAGGCCTTGCCTCCACATCTGCATAAGGCTAAGCATTACCTTATCCTTGCATGAGACTAAGCCTTGTCTCAAATCTTGCATGAGGCTAAGCTTTTCCTCCATATTTACATAAGGATAAGTGTTGCCTTCCCCTTGCATGAGACTAAGCCATGTCTCCAATCGTGCATAAGGCTAACCCCTGCCTCCGTATTTGCATAAGGCTAAGCGTTGCCTTCCCCTTAAATGATACTAAGCCCAATCTCTAATCTTGCATGAGGCTAAGCCCTGCCTCCACATCTACATGAGACTAAGCCTTGTCTCAAGTATTTCATGAGGCTAAGCCTTGGCTCCGTATTTGCATAAGGCTAAGTGTTTACTTCCCCTTGCATGAGACTAAACTCTGTCTCCAATCTTGTATGAGGCTAAGCCCTGCCTCCCTATCTATATTAGACTAAGCCATGATTCAAGTCTTGCATGAGGCTAATACATGCCTCCGTATTTGCATAAGGCTAAGCATTGCCTTCTCATGGGACTAAGCATTGTACCCCCATATAAATGTTTCTCTATTCTAAATTTGGAACCATCTTCTTTCCTCGGGCTAAGCTCTACCCTAAACTCCGCACAAGACTAAGCTTTGTCTTGCTATCACTTTTGGTATCATATCTCTACACTTCATAGGCTGACATATAGCCAACCTGTCCAAAGGCGTCATAGTCCGAAGGCATAATCCTCATAGCCTGAAGACTCCATGACATGGCCTGAGGATCCCTCAAACTTGGATATCATTATTCAAAGGTGTCATGGTTTAGAGGCACCATTCTCGTGGCCCAAGAATATCATTTCATGTCCTGCGAATCTCCTATATCATAATTCATGGACCAGGACATCATAGTCTAATGAGTCATCTGCACTGTCCAAAGACAGTCTTTCATGGTCGAAAGGGAATTTGCATCACGTTTAAATTCTCGCAGTAATCTATATACTTGCATGTAATGTATTTTGAGTTTTGCAGATAATCCAGGAGGTAACCATTCTTCAAACAAGAGCAACCTTCGCTCCGGTTCCCGTTCATACCATTTTCACTTTGACATTATATCCCATCAATTACCCATCTTACTCTATGACCATTCATATATCTACCCTATGATACTTCTGTTAAACTCTAGAATCATAATCATAACTCTTTCCAAAATTACCCTTCACAAAAGAACCTTTGCCAAAACTAACAACTATTCCTATAACAATTCCATCGGTTTCATTCACCGTTTGATCCTGAAATATACATGGCTCAATTCATATAAAATCAGGGATATGTAGGAAACTCATAGACAATGGTACAACCTTTATTTTTTTCAAAACATCCCCATTCGATCAAAATCGGTCATTATTTTTTTACCCGAAAACTCTTTCATCCTTCCTGAGTAAAGAAGGGCAGTTGTTGATACCCAATTTTTCCCTCATATATTTTTAAATATGCATGAATACTTTCAAAATATTATTCATACGTTAACAAACATGCATAAATATTTTTATAATTTTTTTATAATTTTTAAAGGCCTTAAATCAATTTATTTTTGTATTTTTAATTATATATATATTCAGAAATTATCCCCCATATTACTTTTTGATGATTTATCCATCTAAATTCATCATTTATGCTCATATAAGCATTCAAATATTTTAATCGTATTTTTTACAATTACATTTACATTTTAAGACTATAAGTGTATACTTTGCAATAATAGTACATACATATGCATAACTACTTTATCTATATAAAAAATAATTTTTTATATTTTTATAATGTTAATTAATTATTTTAAATCACCTTCACACATAAAAATTATTTTTTATCGTCTAATTAGCTATTTTTATAAATTATTATGTTAATTAATTCAGTATTTAATAAATACCCTTTAATTATATCTAAATTCGGACCCCCAGCCCAATTCAAATTAACCTAAGCCCAATCTACCCCAACCCAAATCAGATAAACCCCTACCCAATCCAAACCTCCTATAATCGTGGGCGTTGATCACTGAGATCAACGGTCCACATTCCCACTTTCCATTTTTAATCCAAACGACCCCCTAACCCTAGTCATTTGTCACAAACTGCTGCCCCTAAATCCATATCTTCTCTCTTTTCTCTAAGTCCACCCTAAAACCCAGCGTCCATCACCTGTAAAACTTCCCGTCTATGATGGTTTGTGTATTTTCGGCCCTTGTTGGCCTGTTACATCTTCTGGTTGTTCGACTCCATTGATTTATGAGAGAATCTCAAAGAGATTCAACCGCTTTTTGTCAAAATTTGAATCACATGCATTTCTTTGGCTATTCTCAATTGTGAGTATTGTTTCTTACCTATTTTTGTTTTGAATCTATGGTTTTGGACCGAGTTTCTTACATCTCAGCGATTTTCGAAAACCCTAGTCTTATAACTTCTCGAGTATGTCCAT
This sequence comes from Nicotiana glauca, assembly GCA_026770625.1. Classification (NCBI taxonomy): domain Eukaryota; kingdom Viridiplantae; phylum Streptophyta; class Magnoliopsida; order Solanales; family Solanaceae; genus Nicotiana; species Nicotiana glauca. The sequence continues at coordinate 218,747 of MU746152.1, forward strand.
ATCCTTGTATATATTGAAGGTTTTAAGTGCAATTTGATATTTTTTCTCAAAAATCTTATACTTTTGTTATTACCATTTTGATTTCAGTGCTTCTCTAAAATTAGGGTTTTTGTCCCAAGTTTCTTCAAAAGTTTTTCTTTTCAAACATTCAAATGTTTAATGTGATTATCCTTCACTCGTTTGGTCAATTTTGTGTATGTTCTTTCAACCCTAAGTCTTGTTCTGTTATTGAACCGATTTCTTCAATTTTCTTTCCGTTATTTATTTATTTATTTCTGTCAATCCAAAATACTGATTGATTTTTATTAGGGATTCGAATGATATTTTTCCATTAAAATTAGTGTTTTATATGATTTTACCTATTTTCTTATTTGTGACCTTGATTAGTTATACTTGCCTTAATTAAACTATTAGTATGATTTTGGGGGATCTAATTGACTCCTATATGGTATGAAATTGATTTCTTGCCTTACTCGAGCCCTAGTTCTGTACCATTAATTGACCCTCCCTAATTTAAGGGATCTCTTCTGGATTTTTCTATAGGAATTGATTTCCTAGTTGGCCGATTGATTTTATGTGATTACCCCTGTTTTAGAATTGTGATTTCCTCTTTACCTTATTTATTCTACCTCACTTAGTTCTATATATACTCTCATTACTGATTCTTCAAGACACGAACATAGTTAAACACACACACACACACACACACAAAACTTTATTCTCGAAACCTCTCTGCTACTTGTGTTCATTGCACTGCCTAGCTGGCTGAAACCAAGGCTAGACCATTGAGTTCTGCACATCTTTCATCTTTTGTTTACCATCTTTGATTGGTATGCCCGTATTCTTAATGTTGTTCATTATATTATGAAGCTTGAACCTATGTACTCTCTCAGCAGCTACTTTATTTTTGTTGAATCCATGTCTCTTCTATATTTTGATTAGCATGTCTACTTATGTGTTTAACTCTGTATCCTTCCTATTTATTTCTTTAATCAACATGGCTAGTTTTGTTTTTAAACTTCAATCCTTTCATGTTTATTGCATTAAACCAACATGCTTACTTAGGCATTTAGACTCTTATCTTTACCGTCCATTGGCCTCAATTAGTATGACAATTTTTGTGTAATTAAATCCCTGCCATTTCTACGAACTAGCATAACTACTCCTGCATTAAAGTTCTATGTCATTCATTTCTACTATTTTAAGTCAGTATGAGTCCTTCTAATCTATCCAGTGCTATGTAATCCACCTCTTTAAACTTATCTGCTTACTGTCCATTGCTTCTAATTAGCATCACTAGGTCCTATTGAGTGCTACGGCATTTGGCTATCATAATATGTCAATTTGTTTGGTGTTAATTAGCATGCTTTTATTTTTTATTAGATTCAGATGTCATGGGTTAAGGATTTCTATGTTCCTAACCCCTGCTACCCCTTAACTCTACAGTTGTTCACAGCATGCTATATGCCCACCTAGTGTTAACTAATGAACTAAGCTAAATCTGGGAAATATGAATCTTTTCTTGGTGATTGTGTTTCTGATTGTCTCCTGAAACTTTTATTTTCAGAATGCTTCTAAACTTTTTTCACTTCTCAACTGTTCTCACTTCTAAGTTGTTTTTACTTCTGAATTGTTTTACTTCTGAACTGTTTTCTTAAAATTATTTCTGCTCTTTCAAGCACTATATTCCACTACTACTCTTAGAATATATAGGATCCTGCCTCTCCAGTGTGAGCACTGCCTAGGAGTCCATCAGACTCCTTTGAATTGTGACACACTGGGGCTTGCCCTTCCACACTGTACAAAACTATTTCTCTTTAAAAGGAGTCTTGGTGTAAGCATTATTCGGGGTCCCTAAGGCCTTTGAGAACTTTGATGCACCAGGATACTCTCTTGGATACTATGAGATGTTGGGGCACTTCAAACTTGGTTGAAGGACTGGTATTCCAGGTTTAATTTTTGGCCTATCCAGGCTCCCTATAGTTTAGCAGTCTCATTTCTGTAATTCATTCATTTTTGGTCCGTAATAACAATTCTTGTAAAACAGATATTGGGGATATTAGTAAAATGGAGGGACTTTGATATATATTTTTTGGGAAAATCAGGAATAAATCATGCTCTTAGGACTGTTATGATTATCTACCTGCATTAGAAACCATGTCTATCGGTTGTAGTGTGCATTAGAAAATATGCTTATAAGTTCAACATGTTATTTGCTCTAAATTTCTATTTATTCATGTTCACATCCGCGCTATAAATACTGTATCTAGGTTGTTGTTAATTCAGCATTAACAATCATGTTCATAAATTCTCCTATGTGCATTAGAAACCATGCTCTATGACTTTTATTGCACTCACCTAGATATCATACTTGCAGTTAAATTGTATAAAAAATCAATTTCTTCAGTAGCAATCATGCCTATAAAAATAACTATAAAAGCAGTCCCAACACCTAGATATCAGTCTTATATATAAAACTAATTCTGTAACGTTTGTGATTATTTCTCAGCACCTAGACAGCATGCCTATAGAACCTAATGAACCAAACTGCCTCCTTAAAACCGTTTACTGGTTTATTGCGATTTTAATTAAGGATTAGATATCATATTTATAGGACATCTCTGATCCATGCCTAGGCAAGCCTGTAGGACAACTAAAATCTTGAAATTATAAAGTTGTGCTTTGTTTATCTATTTGTAAACTGCCCAGATTCAACAAGTCCTAAAATCAGTAGGCAAACTGATTATGTATCTTCTGCCTCACTTTAATAAAAAAACACTGCGTATGTTTTGCTTTGTTCTCACCTAGATATCCTGCTATAGGAATTTTAAAGTGTCCAAAATACTGTTGTTTGAGACGTGCAATTGCCTGCTTATTTGTTGAGGTAAATATGAGCCTTTAATTTTTCCTTTATCTAACAATCCTATTTGTTTTGCTTGTCGCTTAGATTTTCTCCTTTTAAGAACTGTGGGAGAGTCTAGATCCACATTAACTAGCAATCCAAAACACCTCCAGGACCATAAGTAAGGGACTGGTAATGCACGCATAGAGTTCGTTTAATTAAAATTGCTTATATAACCATTAAAGGAAGGGTAATCAGATAGTAAAGGATATGATGACCTGTGTGCTAATGCTATGTGTGTATCACCGCAACTTGGGGATTATTACCAAGTATTGTACCGAAGTGATCCTATAGGCAACAAAATCTAGGACCCCTTTTACCCTTTGTTTTAAACGTAATATCTATTTGTCTAAATTGCTTTGTTTGCTTATAAGACTAATTCACCTATTTCAAGTTTGGCTGGGAGCCACCGTTGTGGACTTCAAGGGCTGCCTAACACATTCCCCTTAAGGTTATTTTGAGCAGTTACCCAAGCTTTGGTTATGCAAACCGGTTTATGAGTTATATTCTTTACGTGCCCTAACGCACCTCAAATCTGTTTGGTGGCGACCCTTCAAACTACATACCCACTTCCCAAAAGGAAATGATTTCTTCTAAAGTAATGTCGAAACTCGGATTTCACGAGGAAAAAGGGGGCGCGACACCATCCCTCATAACCAATGAATTAATAGGAGACAAATTTTCAGCCGCTGATCCTAATAGCTGCTGTAAGTACGTGATTTTTTCCCTATATGAGAAATACTCCAAAAAATTCATAATAAAATAGTTTTGGGTTGTGTGTGATTTTTGTGGATTTTGTGGTATTTTTTCTTTTATTGTATGTATTTGTCTGGGCGTATTTGTTTGTTTAAAATTAAGGGAAATACCAAATATGCCGCATTTACATTTAAGATTTAATTGTACAATTAAGAGTAATTAAGTGTTCTTTACAAAAATGAGAAAATCACAAAAAAAATATGCATTTATTCTATTTTTGTCATTTAAATGTGCCATTGTGTGATTTTATTTTTTTAATTAAATGTTTTAACTTGTGTGTTAATTGTTGTTAAGGGTTAATTAATGTTTTATAGTTTAATTTTGGTTTTACAATTTATTTTAGAATTTTGTTAAATTTGTTAATTAAAAGAAGAAAAAGAAAAGAGTTGAAAAATTAAGAAAACTCGGATTGGGCCCAAAAAAAAAATAGAATTGAAATCAGGCCCAATGCTTAAATAACCCAGTCCAAGGCCTGATCTCTCAAGACATTTCATACGACATTGTTTGGGCATTTCGTATCTGGGCCGTTGATTTGTTTCAATCAAACGGTCCAGTTCAGCCCCTGTTAAGTTGAAACGATGTCGTTTCATGTATGTTTAATTAGAGCCGTTCATCTCCATAGATCCAACGGTCCCAGGCTCCCCTCACAACCCGGTCCATTTCGACCCGGGTCAACCCATTCTCACGATTTAACCAAACGACGTCGTCTCTCTTAAGTGAAAAGATCAAGGCAGTTGATCATCAATGATCCAACGGCCAAGATCAAATCACCCCCTCCCCTATATAAGCTTAATCTCTGCCCAGCCCCCCTAATCCAAACACCCCCTCCCTTCCTTGTTCATCATCGTCTCTATCAGAGACGATCCCCCTCCCAAACCCTAGCCGCCTGAAACCCGGCGGCAGCAATGCCGCCGGTCACCAAATTAACATCCTAAGGCCTTCTAACCACCCCCAATCCGATTCCACCACCCATTTGGTTCGAATCTTCCTGGAACTTCTCGAATCTTTGTTTGAAGATTTGAACCAAACATGAACCAACCCCAACCGGTCCCAAACTTACACCAGACGTTCCCGTGACCTCCCTCGTTACCAAACCACTCTTGGTTTGGTTCGAATCTAGCTAGAATCGTTCGAGCCTCAAATCAGACCCCAAGAACCCTAGAAATTCCAAACTGGGAATCCGTCCAAATTGATGAGGTTTTGGTTGTCCAATTGACCTTAGCCGAAGTGTTCTCAATTGAGAACACTCGGTTAAAGTCAGTTTGACCCCAAAAATCCAGTCTGAGTTCGAACCTGGGTTCGTCTGTTTCCAAATTCATCTCTGAGGTATTTTCTCTCTTTTATTTTTATTTATTTTTAATCATTTGTGCTGTTATAGTGGTTTTATTTTTCTTTCTATTCATGGTTCTTCTTCTTTCCAAAACAGACCTTTTTATTTGGTCGAATTTTTTCTTCTGTTTATTGTTAGGTATATGTTGTAAATTACATAATCAATGTGAGTAGATTCGTCGATTAATTAATTTCCTTATAACTCACTGTTTCTGTCACATACCACTCGAATCACCTGTGGTCTTTTTCTGATTTGTTTATCGATAATTGTTGTATAATATGGCTTGAATAGTCGATAGAATACATGTCGTTAATTAGCTCTTCAGGTTTGATTGCTAGAATAGCATGGCCATAGTGTAAAATTTTCTCCCAGTAGGTTATCTGTTTGGCCTCTTTCTGTATTAATTTTATGTTGTAAAGCTTGATAATTGATCTAGTGGATATCCAGTTTTGATTAGCATTATCAATTCATTCTGTATAGTGCCATGTTTCATGAATTGAATTGAAGCCTGCTATTTAATCCTACTGTTTAAGTTGGCCTGAGTTTGAATCTGACATAAGTTTTAATTCTTTTTTGGTATAATATTGTTAATTAGATAGTATTGATAAGGTTGCATTTTTGTTGAATTTCAGTTCAAAACTTAGGGAATTGGTTATAGCTGATAGGTTTAATGCAAATGGGAAGGGGTTTTAGGGGTATTTTCAGTAGTTCACAGTAGGTTCAGGGGGTATTTTGGGACTTAAAATTTTGGAGAATTATTTATATTGAGTGCCCTGCCCACTAAATTAGTAAAATAAGGTTGGTGGGGAACAAAGCATAATGTGAGGATTAAGGGATTGAATAAGTCAATAGACAACTAGTAGTGGAGACTACACTAAGCCTAATTTTGAGGAATAATGGATTGTCCACTGAAGGTGGGGTGAAGGGGTTGAGTTTTGGTATAAATAGAAACATTAGGACAATAAGAAAGGGGTCTCTTTTGGAATCTGTTTTTTTAGAGAAAGAGTGAGCTAAAGCATGGATATTCTTTGAGAGCCTAAAAAAAACAGAGACTTGAAGAGCATAAGAGTGATAAACTGGTTCTTAAAAACTTAGGGCTTACTGTTCCATTAAAACCTGAAGTGAAATTATTGACTATTAGTTACGGAGTTATATTTTCCAGTTCAGTTTGGTGTACTAAAGTGTTTGAGGTTCACTGGTTGATTTCCTATTAATTTTGGGGTTCAATTAGTTGCTTGGGGTTATTTGTTGTTGTTATTTGGTTTCACAACTGGTTTTGGGCGGTGGTCAAGCGTTTATTCTGGTTTAAAATGGGTTTTGAGTTGTTCTGAATTCCAAGCTGCTGTTGCTGGTTACCTGCTGTTGCTGACCCCTTTTCCTTTTCTTATTGTTCTCAAATTTCCAGGTATTTGCTTCTTTCCCGATGTATTGGTGCTGATTTAAAGTGGAAATGCAAAAAATGGAAAATGCTTACCTTTCTTGCCTCTTGAACCTTACCTGTTTGGACTCTATGTACTAATGCCTAAATAGTTTAGATAAAATAGCTTAATGTAGTGTAGTTCTGATTTGTATACAACTGTATAACCGGACTGAAATTAGAAATACATGTTTGGACTGATTAGCTTGTAGATGGGTGATAATCACCAACTTTGACGTAGTATGGTTTACTTGTGTAGTTTAAATTCTGAAAAAATTAAAATACTTTGAAGCATGAAATGAATTCAAGAGTTATGATTTTATCTTGTAGCAACAAAAAAAAAATGAACAATTAATTAGGACATGAACAGTAGTTTAAGGCTATTAATTAGGATATGGGTATTAGTTTAAGGGAACCATTATGATATTTGTTTTCAATAGTAAGTTCAGTAGTTCAGCTTTAAAATCATGGATATTTGAATATTGATCTAGTAAGGTTAATTTGAATCAATCAATCAGTTGCATCGTATTTTGGCAATACCACGCTTCCAGCTCGATTTAAACGACCCCAAACGACCCATATGTATAATTTGAAGTAATCCCAGTGATCATTTGTTCAATTGGAATTAAGGTGGGGATTGACAGTCCACTTCGGATAGTTTGGGCCTCCCTTCCATACCAAATGGCCCAGGTCTTGCTCTTGATTACATATTCATTTGGACCTGGGCCCAGGCATATGTTTGGCCTGCCCTTGTAAGCATGTTTGAATAAATATTCTTTTATGGTTAAGGATAAAAAAAAATTCAAATGATTTCTTGAACCCCAAATGTAGTAGTAGTATTACAACTAATAAGATGCCCAAGCTTGTCAAGCATGTAAATTAATTAGGACCTTTTCTCTTTTATTTTAGAGACAAACTTAATAGAAAAATGTGGTCACTTTAGGATTATCCTTTTAAAAATAAATGATACGAGCCTCGCCTAATAAAACGCACAAGCCGCGGGGCCCTCATAAAGGTATATATTTTTAAAATACTTAGCTTTCGAGACGGGCTGTTTAGTGAATTTCACGACCTTCCCCAAAATAATAAGGCGTTAGTCTCTTTGGGCGCGTCTTTAATAATTTTATTTTTCTAAATTCGGGTGCACATTTATGTGACCCAAATCCAAATCTCAACGGAGTCGAAATACGTCAATAACCACGGGTACATTGATGTGACATGGTTCGAGATATGTTTTCACGACGTTGCAATTCGTATAAATAATAATAATCAAAAGCGGTTTAAAAGTTAAAATTTGCACATACGTTAAAGCATGTTTTTTTTAAAATCAGATAAATAAGCCCAATATGACAGTTGAGCGACCGTGCTAGAATCACGGAACTCGGAAATGCCTAACACCTTCTCCCGAGTTAACAGAATTCCTTATCCGGTTTTGTGGTTCGCGGACTGTTAAATAAAGTCAAACCTTTCCTCGATTCGGGATTCCACCGGTGACTTGGGACACCATAAATCTCCCAAGTGCTGACTCTGAATCTCTTAATAAACGAACCCCATTTCTATTATCCTTTAATTGGAAAAACTCCCTTTAAAATGCCCTTTGCGGGGTGCGGTAGTGTAAAAGGAGGTGCGACAGCTCTGGCGACTCTGCCGAGGATACGAACCCAGAATCTCTGGTTCATGGTTCAGAATTCGAGCTTAGATATATTGTTGTATTTGGTTTTGTTGATCTAATTTTATTTCATGTTCCATGCCTAATGTGCAAAGTGTTCTTTTTACCGCTTTGATATTATTTGAACTGTATATATATAAACTGTGCCGAAACCCTTATCTTCTCACCTCCGGGGATGTGCTTACTGGCTGAGACTCCCTATTCTGTTAGTGTCAATACCCTGAAATAAGAAAGAGGTCGGACAAGTTACTAAGTCGGATGGCCTTTTGGTTCCCGGTACGTTGCCCCCTCCTCGACTCGAGTTGTCCGCTCGGGTACACAGTCTAGAACACGTACCCAGGTTTTGAACTTAGAATAACGTGACTTCATGCCGGATCCCTAGTAGGAACGCTTATTTGCATCATGTTGCATTTGACTTAGGGGACTCAACACAGGGGTTGGGTCCGTCTAAGACAGGTAACCTGAAATGAAAAGACCATCCTGCTGCATCTTGTTTGTTTTGTGCATTTATTTGCTTCAGACTTGCATGCTGACCGGCTCGTGAAATCGGGAATTTTAATAAATTGTGAAAAAGAAAAAATAACCGTGTAGAGAGATAACTATCCATTTTTAAAAAAAAAAACAATGTCCAAGTAGTGTCAAAACTCTGCTGGATTTTTGAGAAAAGGAAAAAAATAAATATATTTTATTTTTATTTGTCGAAGAAATGAAAAAAAAAGTTTTTATTTTTGAAATAGTATGTTCTATTTACGATTGAAAAAGAGAAAAAATATTTTTATAGTTTGTTTTATGTGTCAATAAAAAAAAAGGAGTTTTATTTTTCAAAATA
>MU746157.1:0-34221 GCA_026770625.1 Nicotiana glauca
TATATGCACCACCACCTGATCAGCTGGTATACGTTGATGATTTTGCCCACAGTGGTCGAGATGATATGATGGGATGCCCTCAGAGGCTTGATGATGTTATGAACACATATACCTATGCATGACATGACATTCATACGTGTATGCATGACACTATAAGTATTTCATGATTTATAGAGGTATACAAACTGACATGTTTAGTCATTTACTCTATATTTCTTCTATGTCTTTTATGTTACATACTCGGTACATTATTTGTACTGACGTCTCTTTTGCCTAGGGTTGTTATGTTTCATGCCCGCAGGTCCCAATAGACAGGTCGAGAGTCCTCCAAGTAGGCTATCAGCTCAGCAGAAGATGTTGGTGCGCTCCATTTGCTCCGGAGTTACCTATTTGGTCAGTAAGATTATTATATGTATTGATTGGTATGGCGGGGCCCTATCCCGACCTTTATGATAGTATGTATTCCTAGAGACTTGTAGACATGCATCATGTATACGGATACTTGTATGGCCTTGTCGGCCTATGTTTTAAGTGCATAAAGGATGATGCCAGCCTTATAGGCTCGTACGTCATATGTATAAGTTTGGATTACATGTTGGGTCGTCCAATGTCAAGTATTTCCCCATGTTTTATTCTACTTATCTTATGACAGTCTTTCTGGCTCATTTACCTACTATAGTATGATATGAAAGATACATTACGTATGTACTCATTTGAGTAAGGTACCAGGTGCCCATTGCGGCCTATCAGTTTGGGTCGCAAAAATAGGGGTATCAAAGTAGTTCTGTCCTAGGAAGACTACAAGCCGTGTCTAGTAGAATCTTGTTTATGGGTGTGTTGAGCACCACACTTATAAGCAGTAGGATATAGGGCATTTAGGATTGTCACTATTTCTTCTTACTCTAAATCATGTTGTATAGATCACTTATAAGAATTTAAATTCCTAACTTCAATTAGTAATAAGACGATACCTACATCTAGAAAGACGGTTGGTAAGAGATATAGTTGTGGAAGAGTGAGTCAGAGGAACTCGATTTTTGCATCATGCTTATGATGAATAAATATGAGGTATTCAGCAGATCATGTGTGTACTAAGATGTATAAGTTTCTTGATAAGGATCCCTAAGTCAAGAATGTATATCCACTCTTATGGTAAAAAGGATTAAGAGAATCGGAAGGAAGACATAAGTTTCAGCAAGTAATAGAAGCAAGGTGAAAAAAGGTATGAGGTACCCAGTTAGTAAGGATGAACATTATCTATAATTCGGGAAGAGAGATATAAGCATTTTTGAGTTATCTTCAACAGAAACGGATGTATGTACAATCGGCCACACCTATCTCAGTCATGCCCTAGGGAGCTAACGGATATGGTCTAAGAGAAAGGCAAGATAGCAGGATCCAGCTGGGGTTAGAGTAACCCAAAATGATGGATGGATGGTTTGTGTTAGTTGACATTTTCCGAAGGATATTACAAAGGTGCTAATAGATCTCTTTGTGAGATACCTAGATGGGAAACTCTAAAATAGTACAGCTAGATATGAGTACTACAAAGAAAGGCACTGGAATCCTGAAAGGGGTAAATATTACCTTAGTGTGGCTCCCGTCCCTAGTAGAGCAAGAACGTTAAGCAAACCGACGAGCCAATGAATAAAGAAAGGAGAGCTAAAAGCAAAAAAATGACTTGTTGAAGTTTTCAAATAAAGGGATAGGCAGAAATATTAGTAGGGAAATAAGAACAGAGTTAATAAAGCATTAAGAGTAAGATGGGATACATGGATGACAACGGTAAGTCAAAAAGATGATAGTATTTTAGAGTCTATAGCCAAGTGAAGGAAAAGATGAGAGGTGACAGGCCTTGAGATAATAAAAGAGTATATACCATAAAGTCATATTCCCACTTCAAGAAATAAGTTCATGATTCCAACACAACTACCAGAAGGAAAAGTTAGACCCTAGAACAATAGAAGTCAGTATGGGCTGGTGACCAAGATAAACTAAACGTGAATTAGGGACTGAGTGATTGGATAATAGTCGGCCTCATGAGAGTTTCATATTTCAGTTCAGCAATAATAGAATGAACAACAGAAGAAGATTCATGAGAAATTTAAAGAATGGTCATTCAGGAAGATGCTTTCCTAAAGCAAGCAATGTTGGCAAAGTTAAGCCTAAGGGATAATGTGTGCCAGTTACACTAAGCGTCACCCTAGTGAGTAAGGAATTTTATTATCCTTGGTATAGAAGGATTACTGCAAGGAGAGTAGGTTCATCAATGGTGTGAAAAGACACTAAATATGAAGAGGCAAAACATCTATAGATAGATCGTCGTAGCAGTAAACCTTAGTACTCCCTTAAGGGGGGTATATGGAGTTATGTAGAATTTAAGTTAGAATTAAGTTGTTCAGTAACTATGGAATGGTAAAAGAAGAATGCGATAAAAATAAGAAAGTAATAAGATTACAGTTATCCAAATCTTACAGATATGCTACGATTCCAGAATATTATGCAAGCACGACGTCAAAAAAGGAAGTAAGGGTTCATGTCCGAGATGTTAGTGATTAATAAGGAGCCAGTGCGATAGGCAAGTTAAGACAAAAGGAATAACCCGAGAAAGATTATGCAGAATATTGATACGGGAATGGGCCAACAAGTAGTTATAGTTGATTCAGGAAGAGCCTAGCTATGACTAGATTAGAGGATATGGACAAATCAACCGATTGTGCAATAAACATAATAAAATCCAATATAGTGAATTCAGCCCTATAGTTATGACATCAAAATACTTGAGAAATATTCAGATAAGGAGTTGGGGTAGTTAAAGTTACCATATGAGTCTTATAGAAATAAAAGAGAGTGCCACCGTGAAAACAATCAAAATATCAGTTCAGAAGCAACTCTACAAGAACAAGGGCATAGAGGAAAGTAACTATGGATAATTACATGCAAGGAAGGACATCAAAAGGTCTGTAATAAGCTCACAGCTTTACAAGAGTCAGAGGGTCCTCCCTAAGTATTGTAATGAATGATTAGCGGAGGAAATAAGAAAGAAGACATCAACGCAAACACAATGACGTAAAAAGGAAATGGTCTTGTAACAACAGTCTCACAATAACATTGTATGCATTCCTTAAGAAAGTGGCACCTATCGTGCTAATGAACGGGAAGTAAAATTAAAAGTAATACTCGAGATCATATGAAGTTGCACGAAAATTCCAGCATGCATGGGAACTGAGATAAGCTAAGTAGGCACGCAACAAGGAGGCAGAAAGATCAGGAAAAATGATTTCTTACATTTAAAGAAATATGAGAAGGAACGAAAAGAATTATTCGATCAATGATCCAGAGCTAGTTACATTATGAACGCACTTAAGAGTTTGGAGTATTGTCCATGCAGCATATATTTTGGCAATCATTTAGCCGTAGAAGATTCTGGTATAAGTTAAAAGAAAGAATTGAGCCCAGGTCATAGACAAAGGATTGAATTATTAAAATATTGTATCATGGATATTCCATAGCGTTCATAAAGGGCTAAATAATAACTAACACCATGAGTCGCATATCAGAAAATAACTTCAGCATACATAAAGATTGATCGGAAGGAAGAGGAAACTTAATATTTACATCAACTAAGTAAATTAGGAGTCTGCTTATTGGATCCAAGAAGTTATAGACATCATGATTGAGAAGATTGCATAATCACTCTTAATATCAGAGGTACAAGACAGGTAGTACAACAACCATATTCTATAATGGCTTTACAAGAAAGCAGTTATAAGAGTACCATCCTTATAAGAAGTCAGTATAAAGCTCCTACTGGATTATGTATGCAACAGAGATGCAAGTATTATAATTGTGCTTCAAGTTGTGGATATAAATAATACCTATCTGGATATAAATAAAAGAGATTGAAGAAGGTGAGGCAATATTTTAAAGTAAGTAAGGTAAAGGTGAACAATGTACCAGATACTCAAATGCAGAAGGTTATGAATAGCCCATACTTCAGATAGAAGGCTAAAAGCACTGAGACTCAGTATCTAGGAATGATAGAGGCATGTCTTCCAGCCTATGGTTTCTAGGTATCGAGAAGCCTGATTAAGAGAGTAACGAGACGATGTGATGTCTCACTTGATGTCCTATAATGACATAAGGAAATCTATGGTGCAAGAAAGTTGAAGAAAGGTTTCGAGTAGTATGAATAGATATATGTAAGTCGCAAGTTAAAGTATGGGAAAGCGACAAGGTTTTAGGAAGACAAGAGTAAGGATGAGAAAGGGTGAGTGAAAAGGTGACGAAAATGGATAAGTCCTCGGGATTAAGCCCATGAAAACAAGAGAGCTAATAGTTTTTCTAAGTTATAGAGAGATCAGTATATTCTGAATGAACTCAAAGGAGTCCGAGACTAGTAGCATTTAGAAGATATGGTATGTTGCCAATAGAATGAAGATGTAGTTATGATAAATAAGGAATGACGTTTGGGCCTCCGATTGAGTAGTTATTTGAGAAAAAAGGGGGAATTTCATGAATTGTACATGATTAAAACACCCACGTAAGGTGAATCACTTTGGGATGCTATGAATACGGTTATAAAAATTACTCCACATGTTTCTCGAAGCAACGCGAGCCTGAGTGATTACATAAGAGGTTTCAAGTTATCAGTAATCGACTGTAGACCAATATTGAGGTGAATTAAAAACGGATAGATAAACAGATCTATGAAATAAAGAATAGCAATATTCGTAAATTCGATAAAGTACCAAGCGAAGAACATCAAAATACCTATAGATGCCCAGAGGGACATTTTATCAAGATCTGTATATGTTTGCAGAGTAAGGCCTAGAGATTGGCTAGAAGCTGGAGCAAAAAGGCAAAGAGACACATTAGTGCACTCACAAAGTCTTTTTCGTACAGGCTGCATGATAAAATATAACAACAGTTACAAGATTGGAAAGATTCCGACCACAAGTCGTGGTGTGAGAAAGAGGCTTAGAAGAGGGATGCCCTAGCCTTTGGACTTATCCACATAATAGTTGCCTAGATTACAAGAGGAGTACTAAAGTATTCGCAAGAGCTATGGGTTATGATAATGATAAGTGCATCAGTAAACATTCAAGAACGAACGTTCCAAAGGGGGGATAATGTTACATCCCGCATTTTTGTAACGTTGAAATTTCATCGTAAGTTAATCGACGTAAGTTCGAGAATGAGATTGTTTTGAGATTATAAGCATTTTGCTATTTCAAACAAGTGATAAGTAAATTCATGAAGGTGATAGAGGCTAGAGGTATGGAGACATGACCTTGAGTCTAAAGGTTTCAGGTTGAGTAGGATAAAAACGGAATACCTCAAGTGCAAATTTGGGGCCAAGGACGGAAGTGGGAGTGGAAGTGAGGCTTGACTCTCAAGTCATCCCTAAGAGGGGTAGTTTCAAGTCACCGGTGAGAAGGTGTGAGCGACTGGCTATGCTGGGCATGAGGAGAGGTAGAGGGAGACCTAAAAAGTATTAGGGAGAGGTAATGAGGCAGGACATGACGCGACTTAGAATTACTGAGGACATGGACCTTGACAGGGAATTATGAAGGTCGAGCATTAAGGTTGTAGGTTAGTGGGAAGTTGTGGATATTTTTACAGCGCACTAGAGTGAGACTAGCTAATTAGGAGGTAGTCTTAGGATGCTACTGATCAGCTACTGATGCAGGGCTTTATCTGTTGGATATTAGTATACCTTCCATCCTTTTCGTATCCTCCCCATCCTTTACGTATTTCCTATATTTCTTATATTGTTGTTATTTTATGTTATGGTATGTATTTTATGTTATTTTATTATGAATCTATTGATAGTACTAATATATTATCTCTTGTTGCTTTCTTGAGCCTAGAGTCTCCTGGAAACAACCTATCTGTCCCTCGGGGTAAAGGTAAGGTCTGCGTATATATTATCTTCCCCAGACCCCACTTGTGGGATTATACTGGGTTGTTGTTGTTGTTGATAGGGTGAGCGAATCGAAGGAACTGAGCTTCTTCGAGGTTTGACATTTTGGGATAAAAATACGGTCCGAGCTATAATACTCGGTATTTATGGACTAATATCATACAAGGTACCATATGACCATGATAGTAAGATGTATAAGGTGTGTTAAAAGCGACTAGTATTTTAAATAATTTGAGATAATTCTTAATTATGTGGGTAATTGATTAATTATTGGATAGTGGGAGATTATCAAATTAATCATGAGATTAGTGGTTAATTAAGGGTTATTTTGGATAAGTCTTGAACTACAAACACGTGGCAGCCCTTAAATTTGGCAATAAAAGCCACTATATTACTCATAAAAGACATGGCAAGGTGTCACCTTATTAGAACATTTAACAATATTCACTTAGCTTAAGCCTTTTGAACGTGAATCATATAAATATAGGCACTTTGGCATTCTTTAAGCCTTCTTCGACGTGATTTAAACAATTAATGTTGTGAAGATACAACATCCCATTTCAAAGAGATTTCATACATGATTTTCAATGGTTGGAGTTGTAGCGTGAGATTTTGTGATTCTAAGGAAGTACGGTGTAATCTTTTTCAAGAATATCATACGGATTTTTCCTTATCCCGATTGTGCCGTCACATGCTTTGTCGCAATTGATGTAGATTAGAGGGATTGTCAAGAGATAGACTCAAGTATGTTAAGGATATCCCTTCTTTCTTTTGGCATGATCCATATGATACAAACAAAATGAACAAATGCACAATTTTCATAAATGATTCTATTCATAGAAATGCTAGAGATACTTATGTTCTTGATTCCCCGTGTGTCTTATTGTTCTATCATCTGTTCATGGGTCTCAGAAAATATGTAAGTTGATAAAGTTTGTTTCATGATATTAATCAGAGATATAACAGTCTTATAACGTTCCGAGAGGTTTTATTGAAGTACTTCTCATGCATTGCATTCATTTACATATACATTGACCCATGACCAGACGGTGCTATGTATGTGTGTGTGTGTGTGTGTGTGTGTGTGTGTGTGTGTGTGTGTGTGTATGTATATATAGGATATGGAAAAAAGTTATGGCATTATATACGCACCACCACCTGATCAACTGGTATACGTTAATAATTTTGCATACATTGGCCGAGATGATATGACGGGATGCCCTCAGAGGCTTGATGATGTTATGAATACATGTACCTATGCACGACACGGCATTCATACGCATATGCATGACACTCTAAGTATTTCATGATTTACAAAGGTATCCAGTCTTACAGGTTTAGTCATTTACTCTATAAAGTGGTAACTTGCAAGGATTGAATATGGAACTCAAGTGTCTTATCAGTATCCAGCTATAACCAATCCTTAAGTGAAATACAAAGCTACAAAGTAATCTACACAGTAGAAGAAAGATGCACAAATACAAAAACTAATGTGGCGTGCATCCTGATCCCGCCATATATCAATATCAATATGAATATTCACTCTTATTACTCCATATCAATTCACACTTATTCCTCATGTTGCAGCGCGCTACATGTTCCCGCCGTATAATAACATTTCACCCTTATTACTTCATATCAATCTACCCTTATTCTTCCTGTTGTGCGTGCAATCTGATCCCACCATATAATAGCATTTCACCCTTATTACTCCATATCAATCCACCATTATTCCTTCTGTGGCGGCGTGTAATCTTATCTCACCATATAATAGCATTTCACCCTTATTTCCACCTCAATATATCACTCTTATTTCTCCTGTTGCGACTCATAACCCGATCCCACCGTATCAGCATCAATTACTCAATAAGTACAGAAATTTCACAATTTAACTCAAAACTCTTCACAATATTTAAATCTCAAACCAAAGCAAACAGAAAGCTTGTACATTATAAAATTTCACACTATTAATACTACTCAGTAAAACCAATTCACAATATACCATAAAAACAGATAAACCAGCTTAGGCCAATAATATGAGACAATAAAATTACGGGGTAGCTATTACCTTCAACAATGAAAAGCAGTGTCTGACAAATAACAATTAAGCAAGGAAATATCAGTAAATCATGTAGCAATTAAGGCAGGGAAAGGCAATACAAGAAGAACGGAAAGGAAACATGCAAAATAAATAAATTGATAGCGCATAGGTACTCGTCACCCCACCTATACGCCACTCACATGGATTATCAGATAGCAAATAAGTCAAGGTTCCTAATCCCTTGAGTCAAAGTTAGACACGACATTTACCTCGCTTCAACGGCCAAACTCAAAGCTCAAACACAGCTTTCCCTTCACACAACCCTCTGGGCCAATAGAACCTAGCAAATTACCAACCAAACGAGTCAATTTAAGCCTTAGTAACTACGCACAATAGCAAGGAATTCTCAACAAAAGTCATCAACCGGGCCTGCTTGGTCCAAATCCGAAATTCAGACCAAAACTCAATTATTCATTCACCCCGGAGCCTGGATATACAATTGGTTTTGAAATCCGATCTCGATTTGAGGTCTAAATCTCCAAAATTCAAAATCCCTAGTTTCTACCCAAAAATCTCCAATTTCACTATGAAAACCTTAGATTCTAGGCTGAAATCTTGTAAAATAAAATGAAAGATTGAAAGAAACTAGTTAAGAATCACTTACCTATGATTTGGGGAAGAAATGGTCTTTGTAAAATCGCCTAGAGAGTTTCTTGTTTTGAAAATTTTGAGAAATGAGCAAAAATCCTGTCTAAGTTAGGTTTTACACAACTGCAGATGTCGCATTTGCGACCTGAGCTTCCTAATTACGAAGCGAATCACTTGCCTATGATTTGGGAAAGAAATGGTCTTTGTAAAATCGCCTAGAGAGTTTCTTGTTTTGATAATTTTGAGAAATAAGGAAAAATCCTATCTAAGTTAGGTTTTACACAACTGCAGATGTTGCATTTGCGATCTAAGCTTTGCAATTGCGAAGCTCGCAAATGCGAAGGGACCATTGCAAATGCGAGGTCCTTCACATCTTTGCTTTGCTGCCTTTGCAATTGCAAATTGGTACCTCTGCAAATGCGACTAAATGATCGCATTTGCGGTCAATGCCCCTCCTAGCTTTACTTCGCAAATGCGAAGAGTTCGCAATTGTGAAGACTGTTTGGCCCAGCTACTCTTCGCATTTGCGATGAGTAGCTCGCAATCGCAACACTGTCAGGCTCGCAAATGCAAACTCTTGTCTTTCAATTGCGAGATAAGAGGCCAACACCAGAACTGAAACACCAGCAATATTTTTCAAGTTCAAATCACTGTGAAGGTTATCCAAAACTCACCTGAGCCCTCGGGTCTCCAAACCAAACATGCAATCAAGTTTAAAAACATCATACGAATTTACTTGTGTGATCAAATTACCAAAATAACATTTAAAATCACGAATTTAGCACCAAATCAAAGGAAAATCTCAAGAACACTTTGAAATTTCTATTTTCCTAACCGGACGCCCGAATCATGTCAAACCAACTCCGTTTCTCACAAAATTTTATAGACATGTCTTAAATATTATATTGAGCTGTATCGGGCTCCGAAATTAAAATACGGACTCGATACCAATAAGATCAAACATTAACAATTTATTAAAAATTATTAAATTTTCAGACATACAATTTTTAACAAAAATTCATAACTCAGGTTAGGAACCTCCATATCCGATTTCGGACATACGTCCAGGTCCCATATTTTGATCGGACCCACCGGGACTGTCAAAATACGAATCCGGGTCCGTTTACTCAAAATGTTGACCGACGTCAACTACATCAACTTTTAAAGGCAAAAATTATTATTTTCATCAACTTTCAATATAGAAGCTTTCCGAAATCACACCCGGACTACCCACGCAAATTGAGGAGGGATAAAATGAAGTTTTCAAAACCTCAAAACGCAAAATTTAATTTTAAATAATAAGATAACATTTTGGGTCTAACACATTTTCCCTCGTTCATTTATAATTGTTGAAAATCAGCTTTCCTTTGTATTAAGACTTGCTTTCATTTTGGATCACAGATAATATTGCTCTTCTCACTATTTAGATATTATTTCGATTGTTCGATACAGTACACTGACTCATGTTCCCTTTTTTTTATTAAACAACAACAAAATACTAAATAAAAAGAGAAAGAAAAACAAAAGGTTTTCGCTATATGCAAAA
Organism: Nicotiana glauca; assembly: GCA_026770625.1. NCBI lineage: Eukaryota > Viridiplantae > Streptophyta > Magnoliopsida > Solanales > Solanaceae > Nicotiana > Nicotiana glauca. Next base: position 10,162 of record MU746157.1, read on the forward strand.
AAGAGTATAGATATAAAGAAATACTCCTAAAAGCAGGAAAGAAACAGGAAAAAGAAATATTTGGTGCTCTCTAGTAAAGCATTTTGGTAGAGGCGGATCTAGAATTTGAATTCTATAGAATTAATTTTTAAGTTTTTTAGTATTGAATCCATTATGTTTTTAAAATTATGGATTAGTATCTATTATTTTTATAATTTTAATGAATTTTTACATATAAATTTTTATTTTACATCGAAAGTAGGTAATTGAGTAAAATCACCCGTCACTATCAAATTTTTGCCAAAATAAGTACTCGCTCCGTTCCAAATGGGGCCCAGAGTATTTGTGTTGTTATAAAAAATTTTCATTAAGGATAAAGTTGTAAGTTTAAGTAAAATTATTATCAAATTTAGAAAAGGTTCAATCTTTTTTAAACAAGATAAAAGAAAATAGGTTCAATGAGAAGAACAGGTGGATGATATTAATTAGCTATGTTACACTTTAGTCTGCCCCACCTAAATCTATCAAAATTCAATTCGTCTAAACTGGTTCTTCCTCTCAAGTTTCTCACCTGCTCATTCGTCACCATTTTATGTGCCTATAAATCTACATTGTCCCAAACTAAATCCTCATAAATTCATTTTACTCTTCACAATACACACCAAAAAAGCTACATACCATATTACTTTCAATATCACTTCAAATCATTACTGATTAAATATTCTTTCATCTGCATAACGTATTCTTATTCGTCTATACAAATTAAAGCACCTAAATATTTCCTGATTACTCACTAACTGATATCCATGGCTCCTATTTTGAACAAAGCTGATGAAAACTTGAAAATTCTTGTTGATGGACCTTTTCATGGGTCAGCTATTAGCCTGAAAAATTCAAATTTCATAGTCAATGACCAAATTATCCTCTCTCAAGTCCCAGATAATATTGTTGCAACGCCATCGCCCTACACAACCAAGGACAAACCGGTAACTCTCACTCCCGGTTGCTTTTTGGGCTTTGAGACACCTGAAGCCAAAAGCCACCACGTTGTTCCGATAGGGAAACTGAAAGACATAAAATTCATGAGTATTTTCCGGTTCAAAGTCTGGTGGACTACTCACTGGACCGGAACCAACGGAAGAGATTTGGAGCACGAGACCCAAATGGTCATTCTTGACAAGTCTGATTCTTCGGGCCGGCCCTATGTCTTGCTTCTACCGCTGATTGAAGGCCCGTTTCGGGCTTCTCTACAGCCCGGAAAAGATGATTTCGTCGATATTTGTGCCGAAAGCGGGTCCACTAAAGTCACCGGCGACTCGTTCCGGAGTATACTCTATATGCATGCAGGTAACTGACTGAATCTCGAGAAGCAAGAAGTGTCATATTAATTGGGATAGAAAAAATAGTGCTATATTTTAAACTCATAAATTAGGATTAAATTTCGAATCCGTCTATAATGCAGGTGATGATCCATACAGCTTGGTTAAAGATGCAATTAAAGTTGCTAGGTTTCACCTACGCACTTTTAAGCTCCTGGAGGAAAAAACACCTCCAGGAATTGTGGATAAGTTTGGTTGGTGTACATGGGATGCATTTTACCTTACTGTGCACACTCAAGGGGTGTGGGAAGGTGTGAAAGGGTTAGTTGAAGGTGGGTGCCCACCTGGGCTCGTGTTGATCGACGATGGTTGGCAATCCATTTGTCACGACGATGATCCAATCACCTCAGAAGGTACAAATACAATATTAAATACACAGATCGATTAACTTATTTAAAATTTTTTTTTTTAAATTACTTAATTATATTACGTCTTAACAGGTATAAACAGAACTTCTGCAGGCGAGCAAATGCCGTGCAGGCTAATTAAATTCCAGGAGAATTACAAGTTCAGAGATTATGTGTCCCCTAAAAGCATAGGACATGGTGACCATAATAACAAGGGCATGGGTGCTTTTATTAAGGACCTAAAGGAAGAGTTCAAGACTGTGGACTATGTGTACGTGTGGCATGCTCTATGTGGGTATTGGGGCGGGTTAAGGCCAGGTGTATCGGGTCTGCCCGAATCCAAAGTTATTAGACCAAAGTTAACCCCTGGATTGGAGAAGACAATGGAAGATTTGGCTGTTGATAAAATAGTAAACAATGGAATTGGTTTGGTCCCACCAGAAATTGTTGATAAGCTATATGAGGGTCTACACTCCCACTTGGAGTCGGTTGGGATTGACGGAGTCAAAGTTGACGTTATTCATGTAAGTATTCTCTTCTCTATATCGTCGTCTGTCAGTATATATAAGTTAAATATTTTATTTATGTAATTGATATGTAGTTGCTGGAAATGCTATGTGAGGATTATGGTGGAAGAGTGGATTTGGCAAAGGCTTACTATAAAGCATTGACATCTTCTGTGGAAAAACATTTTAAAGGAAATGGAGTCATTGCTAGTATGGAGCATTGCAATGATTTTATGTTTCTTGGTACTGAGACTATTTCCCTTGGTCGTGTGGGTAAGTTACCAAATTCTAATCTGTCTTTTCTTATCCTTTATATATTGACTGTTGCAAAAATAAGACATGGAGATATGACTATCTTATTTAAGTTTAAGTTGGTAAAAATTAAATTCTTTGCTAAATGTTGCTATGTCCAAAATATGATACTAACATCCATGCTTTTCACACCATCATTCCCTTATTTTTGGCAAGTATTAATAAATGGGAAATATAATTAAGTGCGTGGTTGATATTAGCCCTGTCTTGTCGATATGTAACTGAAATTAATTGGTGCAGGTTAATGGAACTAATTTATGACTATTAATAAAGGAGGACACGTATATAGATTACTGATATCATGATAGGGAATAAAACTAAATAGATAATTCATAATTGGTAAATCAAATTATATAAGCTTCCTCAACTGTTAAACCATTTGGCAGATCTAGATTGGGTTCCCGGGAAACCAATAACTTTTGCATACAGGGGCGGACCCAAGTAAAGGTATAAATATAATTTTGAATTCACTTCAAACAAGTAAAATGTCTAGCCTATTTGTAAAGAGTGTTCAAATTTTTTATATGGTCTTGAGTTCGAAACTAGCTAGTCACATATGACCTCTAATTTTTTTTTGAACCCGCTTGATAAAAATCCTGGGTCCGCCACTGTTTGTATAGACGTTATATTTCTATTAAAATTCAATTAATTATTTTATATTAATTTAAAATTAAGGTAGGAACTCATAAATTTTAAATTTTGGATCTGCCCCTGCATTAAACAATGGAGTAATATAATTTCTATATACCGATGACATAAAAAAATTACACTATAAAATTATCTACAAAATAATTATACGTAACTTTCATAGACTACCTATTCTTTTTTTGGAAGTAATATTTATTGAGTTCATCAAATAACAAATTCGATCGTTATTTGCTTGTGATTGAGACGTGATTATTGTAGTGCATATAAGTTTATGTCCAGTAAATGTAATTTTTTGGGGGGGGAAGTTAAATGGGCTTTTGATTTTTTGGTGAATGTGCAGGAGATGACTTTTGGTGCACAGATCCTTCTGGAGATCCAAATGGTACATTCTGGCTACAAGGTTGCCACATGGTCCATTGTGCTTACAATAGCTTGTGGATGGGCAATTTCATTCACCCTGATTGGGACATGTTTCAGTCCACGCACCCTTGTGCTGAATTCCACGCCGCGTCTCGAGCCATCTCTGGTGGTCCTATTTATGTTAGTGACTCAGTAGGGCAACACAACTTTGAGCTTCTTAAAACTTTGGTTTTGCCTGATGGTTCAATCTTGCGTTGCCAACACTATGCACTTCCCACGCGTGACTCTTTGTTTGAAGATCCACTTCATGATGGGAAAACTATGCTCAAAATATGGAACCTAAACAAGGTAAGATATCATCCTACCTAGAGTATTATGTGCGCGTTCGAACGAACCCAGTAATTTTTACTTAGCTTTTGCATTTATATTTTGAACTTCATTATATATAATTTTTACTTAGATCATGTGTCAAGTTCAATACCCCTTTGCTGAAACTATATTGCTAGATAATTTATTTTATTTTGTATATATTTACTAATACGTTGATTCTTTTTGACTTTTCGATGTATTTAATTATATATATTTTGATGAAAATTCTAGCTCCACTGAACTCATCAACTATAATGTTACTATAATGGCAAGTTTACAACTATAAATTTTAAATTCTGACTCTACCTTATCCATACATCATTTATGTTATTCCGGATCAGATCTTCAAATAAGTTACAATACCAAGTACACCTTGTTTTACATTAATATGTTTTGTACGAAAGAAGTCTTTTTCGAAAAGTAGTTTTTATTAAAAATACTTTTCTTTTTTTTGTTTTTGATTAACAATAGCGAAAAATGACTCCCTGCAGAAGTCATTTTCTTAACAGCGAACTTTTAACTTCATGCTCCAACTAATATTTACAAATTATACTCAAAATTCAGATTTGTTAAAATTATTAATAATTCTTCATTTGTATTTTCTTGTGAAAAAAGATATATTCACTTACCAACCAAACAATAAGACCCATTTCTCTGAAAAAAGTTCCTGGATTTTTTTTAATAAAGATTTTTCAAAAAAAAAAAATGGCTCTCATTTAACCCTTTTTTTTGGTTCCAATCTTTCAGTATACTGGAGTTGTTGGAGCATTTAACTGCCAAGGTGGAGGATGGGACCGTGAGGCAAGACGTAACACTTGTGCTTCTCAATATTCCAAGGCCGTAACTTGTTGGGCCGGCCCAAAAGACGTCGAATGGAAGCATGGATCCAGCCCAATTTACGTGGAAGGAATTGAAAACTTTGTGCTCTACTCCTTCAAAGAAAAGAAGCTTATTTTGGCAAAGCTCACAGACACAGTCCAAATTACTCTCGAGCCCTTCAACTTCGAGCTCTTAACAGTTTCTCCTATCACTATTTTTGGTGCCAAATTGGTTCAATTCGCTCTGATCGGGCTCGGGAATATGCTCAATACTGGTGGAGCGATCCAATCCATTGAGTTCGACAACGATGCTAATTCAGTTGAAGTTGAAGTAAAGGGCGCGGGCGAAATGAGGATCTATGCTTCTGAGAAACCAAGAGCTTGTAGGATCAATGGGGATGATGTTCCATTTGAATATGAGGGCTCTATGGTTGTAACTAATGTACCATGGTGCAGTCCTTCTGGTTTATGTGTCATTGAGTATTTGTTTTGAAGCTAGATACTAACTAGTAACTAGTTAATATTATGGGCTTTTCCTAGTTTTTCCAATTTGCCCCATTTCTTATTTCAAGTTATATGACTTTATACATGTACTCAACTGTTATGGGCATGAAATATCGTAAGAAAGTTATTTATCTACATATAGTTATTTGTTCTCTTTCTTGATCATTAACTATTCACTATTTGACTTGGGAAGAAATGATAGAAACATAAGTGAAAGAATAACAAACTTCAATGTTTATTTAAGATATTGGTCTCGACTAAATTAGAAGGCACAATTTATGACATTGCTTTTTGCTCAAATTAGAGAAATAGAATTTAAAAGGAACTTCAAAAGTCGTTTTCATTATTCTTGCTGAAGTTTAAGTTACTACAAGTTTATACCGGCAAGAAAGGATGAGATTTAAAATGTTTTATTTAGAAATCTCATAATCCTTTCCAAGAAATATAAAATAGAAAATCTATAAAGCCTCTAAGTGGTAAAAGTTGCAATAAAGCTGATTGAAACAATCTATCAAAGTTGTAATTGAACTTGATTCAATTAGCAAATCGAATGATAGAAATATAACGATGATATATGAACTAAGTTCTACACTGACTTCGGAAACTCTTATCATCCTTAGGGCTTCAGGCAAGTAATACCCTCTACAATGTACTTAATAATTTTTGAATCCATACTAATTTTGGAAACCCTCATCGTCCACTATAATAAGATAAGTGCGCGCTTCGCCTCACTTAAGTTGTACTTTCGTATAGGCAATGCACTAAGGCGTGTGCTTCATTGCTTATAAATTTTATCTTTTTTCTTTCAATTTGAGTATTTGAAGGGTACAATAGCAGGGCGCCATCAAGTTCACATTTAGGAACTTATATTGCTTGCTCCAGTAAATTTATTGGTCATGAGTATTAAGCATTTTATTTAATTCCCCTGATATAGTGTGTACTCATATTTGATAGCCAATTGACCATCTGCAAGTGACGTGTACCTCAAAATTTGGATGTTTAAGAGATAATGCTTGTAAAATTTTCAAAAGTATGAGTAACATTACCAAATACTTAAGTTTTAGTTACCAAGGAATATAGGAATATGTGGGTGTTTTCAAGTGAGAAATTTAAAAATAGCCAGATTTACAATTGATCGTTCAAAAATAGCCCAGTTTCAGTAATCAAAATTTAGCCACTATTCATGTAAAGATAAATCTGAGCGAAAATACTGTTCAAAATCCGAAAAATACGCCAGTATATTATATTAGAGTTCCAGCATAAGTATGCTTGAACTCCAGCATATTATACTTGAGTTCCATGATGATAAGTATGCTGGAACTCCAACATAATATGATGGAGTTCCAGCATAAGCATACTAGAACTCCAGCATAATATATTGGAGCTCCAGCAAGTATAATTGTCCAGTATAATATACCGGAGTTTGGAGCACCGGTGCTCCAGTATCCAATATATTATACTGGAGTCAGCAAAGTATACCGGTCCAGCATAATATGTTGGAGTTCATACACTGGTGCACCGAACTCCAGTTTATTATGTTGGACCAGTCTCTGTTGCAGCAAAATAGTGGTTATTTTTTATTAACTTCGTAAACGCTGGCTATTTTTGAATGACCAGTCCAAAAACTGGCTATACCGTGCTATTTTTACTGTTTTCTGTTGAGTCTCCGCCGCAAAAGTTAAACAGGTCGCTGGGTAAAATGTGACCTACTGTGGAGAAAAGGAGAGAACTGGAAAGAAAAGGTAAAAGATCCAGTTCTCTGCACACAATGCGGCTTCATAAATTTAGTGGCCTAAAGCCAAATTTTAATAAGAGGCCTTATATTTTTTTTATTAGTACGTATACACACACACAAACACACACACACACACACACACAAACAAACACACACACACACACACACACACACACATATATATATATATATATGCAAAAGAATTAGTCTTGTCATTTTTTTATACTTGTCGTTTATAGTATATATTCTTAAATGACATAAAGTATTTAACTTCACATATTAATATTATTATTTATATTAGAAAAGGTAATTTAAATAAATAAGATTTTAGATAAGTATTTGCAATATGTTACCTGCGATGTTATTGTAAAAATATATTTACTGATATGAAGATTTAAGTAGTTTAATTTAAAATTTTACAAATATTTTTACCATTAAAAAGTAGACATCTTTCTTTATTTTTACAATTTTTTTGTGCTTTTTAATTTTTTCTACAAACATTAATATTGTCTAATTTGAAATAAAATTATAAATTTCATTATTAAAAATTTTACAGACCTAAATGAGGGCTTTACGAGTCTCCTACTAGAGCCAATAGTCTACCCATTGTAAGGCCCCATAAAATTCTTCCTAAAAACCGGAATATCGTGGTTTAGACTTTTTTGATTGAAATGTGCATTAAAATTTTAAAGGAAAATATTCGAAGAAGTATGCATTTTTGTAGCCAATTATGCGATCGCATAATTACTCTGCAGGTTGCATAATGACTGCAGAGTAAGGCAATCTTTTGGGATAATATTTGATGTCATTTCGCGTCCTCATTATGGCGATCGCAAAACCCATTTTGTAGGTCGCGCATTGATCGCATAATCGCCTTTGAGATTTGTATGTGGGAGTTCTGCGGTACATTATACAGTCGCAGACCGAGGTAGAAAAAATGCGAGGGGTTGAGGCTAATTATGCGACCCATTTGCGGATCGCAAAAGCATTATGCGGTAGCATATGCGACCGCAGATCTGTATTGGGGATCCTATTTTCTTATTTTTAGACCCAACCCTATTCCCATAAAATGCCCATTTTAGACTATTTTGAGCACATTTTCTGATATTTCTAAAGTGAGATAGAATGAGAGCCCTCGAGGGAGGGTCCAATCTTCATCAAATTGTTCTTCAATTATCACTTAAAAACTTGAAAATATTCAAGTGAGGCACCTAAGTCTTCATCCTAAGAGGTAAGACTTCATCGCTCCAACTCTTAATTCCAAACATAGCAATAATTGGCCATTAGTGTGATAATACATGGGGACGGGGTGATTACATTGCATGCATGTGTTCTTAGAAGATAGGGGGTGTAAATCAAAGATAGAGAATTGTAAATCAAAGATAGAGAAGAATGGGGAATGAGTTGGTGTAATATTCCATAAAGGGACCATAAAACCTTAATGAACACATAATATTTGATAAATGCTTAAGTGAGCTAGGATTATGATTATTTTCCTAATTATGGGTTCAATTGTGATACTTTGCTAAAATAGATTGAAGTTGGGAATATTCCGGAATATTGTAGGAATTAAGGAAAGCTCAATTTGAGGTATGTATGCTAAACCTCCTTCTTCTTAGAATCGAACCCCCGGTGTTCGTGTAATTGGTGTAAGTCCCTAAATTGTTCATACTAGAATTGTTTGCCCTAAAGTGGTGTGTTGAAAGATTCATGTTCAATAATTGTTCTAAATATTTACCATGTCATCATGCTATTTGGGAATGTGTTTAAAATGTGGAATATGTGTTGAGAAAGGGTCAAAAATTCATGTCAAGAATCGAATAAAGTCTGCTATGCTAATTTGTATCAAAAACCTCCGCGTGATTAGGACATTCCAAGCTTTTCCCTTATGTGTGAAATGTCTAATATGATAGGCCTTATTGATGTAGATGATAATATTATTTGAATCTATAAAAAGAAAAACTTACATTGTAAGATACAACAAAGTTTCAAGAATGACATTAATAAATGAGGTTACTTGTGCCATGTAATAAAAGATGGAAAGGAAATATGAATTGAGATGAACAATTGAAAGGATGATGTCTCAAATGAGATGGCCTAACCGATCGGGTCGTGATTGAACACCATATCGCACACATGGTGGTAATTGCGTTGGATTGATTAATTGAAATAGTGAATATGATTGATGACTCAAATGATATGACCTAGCCGTTCGGGTCGAGATCGAACTTCGTATAGGAATACGGTGGCATTGTGGATTGTGGCACATGGCACTAAGATTATCAACCCAACAAGATGAAAATTAAACCGAAAACTATGTGATCCTTACTTGATGTTTTTATATTTGTTGAAGCTCTTATTGTACATCATGATTGCTTCTCTTTTGTTTCATTGTTTGTTATATTAACATTGGTGTTTAGCGTTACATACTAGTATTAATCGACAGTACTAACGTCCCTTTTCCCGAGGGCGTTACATCTTTAAATAGATATAGGTGGTTCTATAGCAGACAATGTTAATCGCAGCCAGTGGCGCGCCCTCTTTCCAGGTGACTTGGTGAGTCCCACGTTATTTTCGGGTCCTATATCTTTTGTATCTTATGTTCACTTTCTTATCATATTTTGAGGTATAGCGGGGCCTTGTTACCGGCACTTTTGTAACACTTTCTTTTGTATCTACTTAGCGGCTCCGTAGATATTATATGGGTGGTATATGGGTGTTGGGAAGGTAAATAAATTATGTTATGTTTTGGATTCTTGTTCCACTATATCGTAAGGTATATGTGTTTTGAAACTTAACAATGACATAACTAATGAAATGCTTAGCAATGTACATATATGATCTCCTACCGTCTAATTAATGAAATTATATCTACTCTTGATCGTAAGTGAGTTGGGCAGAAAGTGTCTAACAGGTTTGTTGGCCGGGTTCACTTGGTTGAGCATCGGTTGCGCTAGCTGAGCTTGGGGCGTGACACCTATGGCATTCTTAATCAAATTTGTAGAGTCTCAATTAAGATAAAACAATAATGACAACAACATTAGAGGGAGTGAGTGTGTCATTCACTTACCAAATATGAATGAAATTGGTTGAATAACACGTTCATGGTGGGGCAATAGTCTGTAAATAATTATTGATCATCAATGAGGGGCGACTCAATAGAATTGGTGGCCTAAAACCAAAATATATTAAAAGACTCTGAAACTTCTTTTATAAACTACATAAATATTGAGACACAAAAAAAACATGCGTGGATTTAATCTAGTGGTGAGAGCTCAACTCAAGATGTATGGGTTAGGCACATGTCATATGGTATTGAATTCTTGCCTTAAATGAAAATGGTAAAAGGGTGAGCCCATTATCCATCGTGTTTTGAGCCTTGTGATATTTATCTCGGGATATCTTGGTTAAAAAAATGAGACACAAAAGAACTTTCTTTCTGGTGTGTGAATAAATCAAATGTGACAAAATAGAATAGCTAATTTAGAGATTTTGAATTATATTAGAAAGAAAAATCTCGAGAAACATGAAAAATGACTACATAAAGGAATAAAAACAGAATTGATGAGATGATAAATATATTATTTAACTTAGTGAGAGAACAAATTTATTGTATTAACTCACTCAATCCTACTTCTATCAAATTTTTAAAATTATTACAATTTAAAATCTTTTATTAATAATCATATAAATATAAATTATGAAGTATATATTATATAATAATTTAGTATTTTTGGGGCCTTAAATATTTGGGGACTAAGGCAACGGCTTCACTTGCCTTACCCTAGAACCGCCGTTGTCTGCGCATAATCATCAACTACAAGTGTCCGAAACAATGATTGAGTAGAATATCAATTACAAGATCAAAAACCACTTACTATCATATATTCCTCTTAAATTTTTGTACTCGGTGTACTTACTTACCATATTTAATTTGTACATAATGTGTTCGTAACTTAATTACCATTACCAAGAGATGCGCATTAATTTTAAGTCACATAATTTTAATATTCAATATAAAAATTACATAATTTCAAGTCAACTGCTAAAATGTTGTTCGGTTCATAATAAAATCATTTTTTAACAGAACCATCACATTTACCATTTTCAATCAACTCTTTCTATTTTGATTTTAAAAGCAAGTAACGCGGAGCTTTCGTATGTTAGATTCTCTTCAAGATTAAACATGTCATTAACACCTTATGTGAGTTGAAAGTCAAATTAAACAATATTTAATCTAAAATTAAAAGGAAAAACTACATTAAATAGCCGCTAAAAAAACAGAATTGTTTTTTTTTTAATTATTTGACTAGAGAATGTAATAAGTTTGATCGACTGATCAAATGTGTAACTTGCCCAAATAAAAATGTAATTTTCTAACCAAAAAATATTTCGGTTATTTCAGGAAACGAGTTTCCCGAAGGCAAGGCCAGTTTCATTCGAGTTTGGGGTATATATATATATTGAAAAACTACCAGCTATGTCCATTTATAAATAGCCAATTACAAAAATTTATCAATTCATAAAATATTATAATATTAGCCAAATATTACTAATATTAGCCAATTAACTATTTGTAGCAAAAAAGGTTAAATTTTTGTTTTCTTTGAGCGGGTGTTATTAGAATATATTGGGTACATTTTAAGGAGGTTGAAAGTCAGTTCTGGGATGATTTGGTGAAGTTTGAGGTGGTTTGAATCGAAAATTCGAAGTAACAATGGAACATGAGAAAAAAGATATGTGTATCACCTTGTGTATCATTTGTGTCTCATATTTGTATCAATTGTGTATTACATGTATATTCATGTATACATGTGTGTGAGATACATGCGTGATATACGCAAAATAATTTTTTGAACTCGATTAATTATGAATTTTGATATAAATTAAAACTAGTCCAAATCACATCCAATCTTCCTCAAAATTTATGTATTGACTTATCTATATGTTTTCAATGAATTCCAACTATACTCATTGAAAAAGTTCCTTTTTTGCTTATTTAGGGGTGTTCATGGTTCAGTTTGGATCGATTTTTCCTATAAAAAAAACAAACCAAGTAAGTGGTTTTTCAAATATTAGAACCAAACCAAACCAATTAAGTCGGTTCTTTCTCGATTCGATTTATGTCGGTTTTTTAGTTTTTTCGGTTATTTGTCATTTTTTTTTAAATATAAGACATACACTACCAAACACATATTTCGGGGATCACATTTTCAACGTAACACTATCAAATCAATTGCCCTTTGAGAAATCTATTTTTTACCAAGATATATTGATGATTAAGAATAATTTAAGGACTCAATTAAAATATATTATTTTTAACATGAAATAGATTCTTACACTTAACAAAAGAAAACTATCAATCAAACTAGAATACAAAGGTAATGAACTATACTAAAAGCACAAACGATTAGCATTTACTATAAAAATTTTGAAACTTTGTATAAAAGTCTACATATATATAGGTGTAATAATAAATTTAAAATAGCTACTCCTATATTCGGTTTGGTTCGATTTTTTTTATTAAAACCAAAACCAAACCAAATTTGATCGGTTTTTAAATTTCAAACCCAAAACCAAACCAAACCAAAAGGTATCGGTTTGGTTTGGTTTTTCGGATTTTTATGAACACCCATAATATATATATTTTATCACCTTATTTGCTACTTCATCCATGAAATTTCCTTTACGTCTTGGACCTAATGTTGTTAATCACGCTTAAAAATATGGAAGGTGATTTTTGAATGTGGTTCTTTGAGAGAAAGAACCTTATTTATTTGGTTTTTTAATTTTTATATGTGCTTGGCTAGTTTTGGTAAGTCTATGACTAATGGGTAGAGGTTAGTAAGTTGAAACTTATTTGAAACATTTGTGTAAGTTATCCTTTTTTTTTTGTCTATTATTTTGAGGAGAAATTTTCATAAAGCACTATCTTTTAGTTGTAATTAGCCATCTATAGATATAATTTGTTATATTACGGATTATAGATACCTTTTCTCTGGTTATATGATGTATTTGATGTATTTAAGCTATTGTATTCATGAATATGATAGCAAAAATAGGCGTGAATCAGGGAAGTATAGCTAATCAGTTGTTTTATTCGAGTGTATTCGACTGTATTCATCGAGTGAAACATGGGATTACAGCTGGACAAATTATTATATTCGACTGTATTCAACGCGTGAAATAGGGGATAACACAGTTTTTAAAACGGAAAGTGAATCAATTAACATAATAGACTCCTAATATAACTCAACAAACTCAATTATAACACACAAATTTTTGTATTTTCGGTTATAAAAAAGATTCTCGACTGAATAATACTCCAAAAACATAGTAATCTTCAGAGAAATTATATAATACACCTGAATACATAAATTATATTAATTAAAAAAAAATATATGAATACATTCATGGCATATAGAGAGACGGTGAATACAATGAAATACATAAAATATAACAGGATACATTGAAATACAATAAAAAAAGACAGTAAATACAATAAAATATATGGATACAACGAGATACAATGAATTACAATGAAAAAAAGACAATAAATACAATGAAATATATAAAAATACATTGAAAATATATTAACAGAAAATCAAGTTGCTCAGCTCCAAACTCCGTCGTCTTTGTTTAAGAACAAATCCTAATTTTCGGCGAATCCACCGTAGCAACGTTTGAAGGTACAACACGCGACACTTTTGAGATTTGAAGGTACAACATGCGACACCTTTTTTCATTACCTGCTACCCAGAAGATTCAATCTTTACTGTCCCTTTCCCAAATTAGTTTTGGTTAGGGATTTGATTTGCTTTCATTACCGCTAAGGTGAAATATGTCAAAGTCAAACGTTGGTTAACACCTTTTCCCAAATCAGTTAGGTTTGGTTAGGGATTTGATTTGCTTTAAATCGCAATTCAATACTCGGTGCAAAAATTGATCGGAATGAAAAGAAAATAGTGTGGGTGAGAGGAATTTTGAGATTGAGCATGGTGTTTTCTGGGAATAGGGGAAGAGAATGGGATATTGGGATGTATCAAAGTAGAGAGAAAGAAAATAGTGTAACTGAATAGCGTATTTAGTGGCTTAGGGCTAGGAGGTAAACAAAATATTTAACTTAAAATGTATCTATAGAATATAATTTTTTTAAATGATATTTATTTAAAATAAATAAGGTGTTAACATTTTCTATAGGAGGTAAAAATTCCTATTTTGAGCGTAGGTATACAATATCATTTTTTCGGGATAAATTCAAAAATAGCTAGATTTACCACTGGTCGTTGAAAAATAGCCAAGTTTCAAAAGTCATCGAAATTTAGCCACTTTAAATCTGAGCGAAAACACTGTTCAAAATCCAAAAAAATACGCCCGCAAATTTTACGGGAGTTCCAGCATAAGTATGCTTGAACTCCCGCAAATTTTATGGGAGTTCCAGCAAGTATAATTGTCTAGTATAATATATTGAAGTTTGGAGCACTAGTGCTCCAGTCTCCCGTAAATTTTACAGGAGTTAGCAAAGTATACCGGTCCAGTATAATATGCTGTAGTTCGTACACAAATGCATCAGAACTCCAGTATATTATACTGGAACGGTCCCTATTGCAACAAAATAGTGGCTATTTTTTATTGACTTGATAAATGCTGGCTATTTTTCATTGACCAGTGTAAAAACTGGCCATACCATGATATTTTAACCATTGTTTTCCCTTCGACTTTTCAGATTAGGCCCAAGTAAATCGACGTTTCAAATTAAGCCCATATAGAGCCCACAATTAGGAACCGGATCCAAAACGTCCACCGAGAAGCGACAGCGACTTTGTCATCTTCAATTCATTTCTCAGAGGCAACTTCGCAAGAAATCCAAATCGGTAAACAAAGCAAACCAAAAGCTTCACTTCAATTCAATATCTACAAGTATAAATTCGATCAACTACTAATAATCCACAAATTTGCGAACACTTTATATTTTTACATGATATAAACACATCAGATGAATACATCGCAGTACATGGATAAACAGATCATGGATCTATCCAATTCACAGAACAACAATAATGACTTCATCGATCTCATTAATCCTCAAGTGGACCATCACATTAGCGGCGATCCGAAGAAAGAAGATATTGTTCCCAGTTACGAATTTCATCCAATTCGCCCAATTGGATCGTCATCGCCAAAGTCTAACGTTGATTCTACTAATGCTGGGGCTGCAGCTAGGGCTTGGAATTCTGCTGATTCTAAAAACAATACTGAGAGTAGCATCAGAGTAAACCCTAATACTTTCTCTATATCTATTTGCAATTTTGCATGCATTCATTTATTAATTATAATCTGTGTCGGATCTAATTACTGGATACAGAATATTACAACAATATGTGGGCTAATTAGTGTGTGTGTGTGTGTGTATTCAGATTCCGAATTTGAACTTTATGGGTTCGAGTTTGGGATTCTACCACAATTCATTTGATTTAATGTGTAAATTATTTGTACTTATTTAGTGGACACATATAGAAGTCCGAGCCATGGTTACATATATGGATGAATTTGCTATAATAGTTCAAAATGGTCTCTGCTGCTATAGAATTGATCAGCACAAATGTGTGGACGGATTTATGTGTTGTTATATCTTGCATTATGACGTATAAAGCTAAAGTAATGCAAGGTAATTTGTATTAAGAGTTGTTGCAAAGAAGGAAACTTATTAGGGACATTCAGTATCTAACCAAGAAGCAGGAGGATAAGTGAATTGCAGGGTGAGGGGAGGGGGAAGGGAGGGATTATTGCATTCCTAAGCTGGCTTATTATGGCAATTGCCCTGTTGTACATCAATCTCTACACTCTACTACGATTCAAGAAGTTCTAATTTAGTTGAAGAAGAATCAACTAAGTTGCTCAGCATATAACACCAACGCTTTTAGTAGCCCTGTTTTTCCTCATGAAAGAAATCTGGCCTGTTGATCCTTTTTCTCTCTCGAATCTCTTTTGATGTTGTATGTATCTCTAATCATACAATACTAGCGAAAAAAGTTCATTTTTGTGGCTTCTCTTAGCATGTGCCCACTGTGCTCCTCCTATCTGGATTCCCATGACATAGAGTAGGCTAGTCAGTGATTCTGACTTTTAATTTGTCTATTGCCAAGATGTAGATTCTCAATTAGTATTTTGGTAAGAAGTTCTAATTTAGTTGAAGAAGAATCAATTAAGTTACTCAGCATATAACACCAACGCTTTTAGTAGCCCTGTTTTTCCTCATGAAAGAAATCTGGCCCGTTGATCCTTTTTCTCTCTCAAATCTCTTTTGATGTTTTATGTATCTCTAATTATACAATACTAGCGAGAAAAGTTTATTTTTGTGGCTTCTCTTAGGATGTGCCCACTGTGCTACTCCTATCTGGATTCCCATGACACAGAGCAGGCTAGTCAGTGTTTCTGACTGTTAATTTGTCTATTGCCAAGATGTAGATTCTCAATTAGTATTTTTGGTAAGAGAAGTTATTGCTTGGGGCTGTAAGAGAAGTTAATGCTTGGGGCTTCTCCTTACATGCTATTTGCATGTGCTACCGTGTGGGACTTTTGAGCAGGGGGTCAAATGGGCAGCTTGGATCAAATTTGGATCGGTTTAGTCAAGTTGAGTCAATCAATGTGCCATTGTCAAGCCCACACAAACTTTTGCCTATTTCTTCACAGGACCGACTATCTATCAACAAACCCGACAGATAGTATTTTGAAACAAATTTTTACATGAGGAACAAGAACTACAAAGAGAAATAGCTAAGCAGACTAGGAATAGAAGAAAAACAAGTAGAATCCACTAATCAACTGTTTTCGGGCTTGGTCGTTGTCGTAGCTCCATCCCTGGTAGAGAGGTAGATCCAAGAATTTAAGAAGATGGATGCACTGCTTCCGACTACCGAAGTTGGACTAGAAAAGGAAGACAGGAAAATAGCGATTTTTCCTGGAAAAAAATGGGTTTTACAACAAACATGTAAAGATTTTATATTTTTCAATACTTAACACCATTTATAGATAACTGATTAGTAACATAGGTAAGATGACAAGTGAACTTGTGAAAAAGAAAGAAAAAAAATAAAAGAGAAGAAAAGATCATTTTAGAGAAAGACCACAAATGTTATATCACAATTTAGTTTAATGGTACCTTACAACACTTTTACGTTATTAAAATTTGAAGGCCCAAGCATAATATTCTACTAGTTTATAAGAACTGTATTTTGAAAACGGTAAAGAAATAAGTCATGTTAAGAGGTTTCAACCCCTTTACGCAAATGCAGGTAATCAATTCCTTGACCAACCACACGTCTTTGTTTAGTGCACCACATGCCTTTTTTTTTTTGGGTTCTCAAGGATAGTATTGATGTGATCTATGAGAATCGTGTACAACATAGTATAGAACTTGGGGACCGAGCATGGGTTCGCAGGAACCCAAAGCTTGAACGTGGATCCGCAACTGCCGGGTAGCGTGAGAAGGAGAGGGAGAAGGTGCTATATATATATATAGAGAGAGAGAGAGGGAGAGAGAGAAGGAGACAGAGAGAGAAATTATTGCTATTTTCATTTTTCACGGGTTCTCTGGGGTTAGATCTTCAATATCTTAACGAGTCGACTTGGGTCGTCATAATAGTTCAAATTGATCCAACTTTTTAGACGGATAGCCCAAACTATCCAGTTAATATTATATTACTTGCTCAACACCATATGTGAATTCTACACCATTTTTTTCAGTTAATGGAGTTCTTTTATATTTACGTTTCTACTTCTGTGCAGAATTATGGTTCTCTTGACTCGACTGAAGCTGCCAAAGTTATTGTGGAGAAAGATTTGAGCAGTGTTTATTCATCTTTGTTATCAGAAATTGATCACACAGTTAAGAAGTATGCCGATAATCTTCTGCATGCAATGGAGGGAGTAAGTGCTCGACTATCACAATTAGAAACTAGAAGTCGCCAGATTGATAACTCTGTTGATGAACTTAAGTTGTCTGTTGGTAACAACCACGGAGTCACTGATGGAAAATTGAGACAGTTGGAAAATATACTCAGACAGGTATCTGCAGTTCTTAGATTTATCATCTTGTTTCAATTAAGTTGCTCTTGATTTGGCACCAAAATGAAATATATCAAACTGCTCTAGAGTTGGGTATGAGCATGCTGCTTCTATGTTTCTTTCGTTGTTGAATAGACTAACTATTATCTTTAGCACTTTTCAGTAGTTGTCCTTAGAATGAAAAGTGCAAGAGAAGTGCCCCTTTTACCCTTGTTTCAAGACCATGGTCGTCGTGTCTTTATGTTATTGCCTCTTACCTCATGTATTTTTACCTATGCTGAGTACTGCAATATAGCTATACTTCTGACTTCTGGTATATACACTATGTATCTTTCGTTGTTGAATAGACTAACTATTATCTTTAGCACTTTTCAGTAGTTGTCCTTAGAATGAGAAATGCAAGAGAAGTGCCCCTTTTACCCTTGTTTCAAGACCATGGTCTTCGTGTCTTTATGTTATCGCCTCTTACCTCATCTATTTATATACACTATGAGTTTTCCTCATAGGTTTAATTGTCTCTTTGTTTAATCACAGTGCAAGGACACCTTGATTCATGTATATAGATCTATTTATTAAAAAAAACATGTATATTAATCTAAAACTTTTAGATGCTGGAGAACCTTGGTACAACTCAATGACATGCAGGGAAAAGGGAGTGGTCATTAAGCACTGCATATCAATTAGTACAAATTAAGTTACATTGGGAGGTTTTGAATCGTTCTCTATTTGCTTCAGGTGATGATTTCAGTTCTGGAATTGTCATTTGTGCCCTAGCTAGCTTTCTCCTTTGTGATATCAATTCACCCTGGCTTGTAGTGGGATGATCACTTTGAAGTCTTTGGTAAAAACTAATTTATCAAAATTTTGGAAAAAGCGTGCATAACATTTAGGATATCATTCTGGTGGCGTGATGACGGTATTATCATAAGGCTGATTGGTAATTATTTGGTGATATAATTTTTCCATTTATCTGCTTTGCGCTTGACCCAGACCCTGCTATGTGGGATTATACTTGGAACTTTGTTGTTATTTCATCTGCTTTGCGCCAGAGATTGATGAAAAATTTGATATCCCATCAGTAAAGGATAAATTTTTTTGTTTAATCTGGCGTGATGTATTCTTTTCCTTTTTGTCCTATCATGATGGTTGGAGGAATGTCTTAAATTAAGTCTGGCCTTGTATGTCTTCTTCCTTCCACACACACAACCCCCCAAACCCCTTCCTTTTTTTTCTTCTTTTTTTTGGCATTATCAAGATGGATTGTTAGCTGCTTGTTTTATTAATTATCATGTAGGTGCAAGATGGTGTTCAGGTGATAAGAGATAAACAGGAAATAATGGATGCTCAGCTGCAGCTCATGAAATCGCAAGCTCCAAAGGTTAAGCAGGAAGCAGAAACCCACAATACTACACATAAGGATTCACCCCAACCTACAGCATCTGCTCCTCTTCAATCCCACCAGCAATTTCCTCCTGTTGCTCTTACACAACCACCTTCTGCCGTACCTCCTCCAAATGCTCCTCCACCCCCTCCTCAACAGGATCCGCCATACCAAGTTCAACATCAGAACCAGTTTCCTCAGAATCCAATTCCCTCCCATCCTCAGTCAGAAGCTTATTATCCCCCGGCTGGTCAAGCACCGGAAAACTTAAGTCAGCAGTACCAACTGCCTGCACCACAGCAGCATCAGACTCCTCCACCACCTCCGCATCAACAATATCAGTCTTCCCCTCCGCCAATGTACTCTCAGCCACCTCCACCTGCTCAACCACAAGCCCCTCATTCCTCTGTTAATCCCTCGCAACCTCAACCGCTAGTAGGCCATCATCGTGAAGAGACACCTTTTGTACTATCCCAGAATTATCCACCACCAAGCATCCGCCAACCTCCTCATCCATCAAGTGGAGCCCCTCCATCCCAGCAGTTATATGCAGCTCCCCCTAATATGTTTGAGCCCCCACCTAGCAGACCTGGTCCCGGATATTCTGGTGTATATCCGCCATCCTCTGTGCATGGTGAACCTTATCCTTATAGCAGTTCCCCAGGTCAGTATGGCAGTGGCTCCTCAACGAAACCCCCACAAGTTAACTTACCTGCAATGGGCCAGAGTGGTGGAGGTGGCTATCAGCAGCTCCCCACTGCAAGGATATTACCTCAAGCACTACCTACGGCTTCTGCTGTTAGTAGTGGGTCTAGTTCTCCCGGTACTGGTAATAGGGTTCCTATTGATGATGTTGTTGACAAGGTGACGAACATGGGATTTTCAAGAGACCAAGTAAGGGCAACAGTGCGGAGGTTGACTGAGAGTGGACAGGCTGTCGATTTGAATACGGTGTTGGACAAGTTGATGAATGATGGAGATGTCCAGACACCACGAGGCTGGTTTGGTCGGTAGCATGTATCCTCTTGTTCAAGTACCTGTATAGAAATCTGAGTTCAATGTCTGAGTTTGCAAAAATTACTATGGTTGGATTTAAGCGGCATTCTTTACTGGTTAAATGTTCTGTTTCTGACTGCTGAAACTTCATTCTTGTGCTCGCGAGACAGAGATTTGTTGATGTGTTTTCTTTTCCCTTTCTTTTTCTTGTACAGGACCTAAAAATTACTTTCATTTCCTTGCGCTCAACTGTGTTTCACTTTGTATCTTTTTTCTTTTTCTTCTTTTTAATTCTTATTCCAGTTCCTGCATGTTTCTTGTTTTTAATAACTCGAATAACGATAATTACACACCCAGTATTATAAATATATTATATTATGGATGTTCATTTAGTACCCCGTTGTAAATAAGCTTATTCATATGGGACTCCGCCGTAAATATGTTTATCTATTTAATACTCTATTGGAAATAAGCCTCCTGAAGAAGCTTATCACTTTGGTACCCAGTTATGGATAAATATTATCCCGAGTAAAAGATTATCCATACCGGGTATAATAAGTTTATCCTTTCAGTATCCGGTTATGGATAAACATTACCCCCGGGTAGAAGATTATCCATACCTGGTATAATAAGCTTATCCTTTCAGTACTCCGTTATGGATAATCATTACCCCTAGTAGAAAATTATCTATACTGGGTACAATGAGTTTATTCATTTAGTACCCCGTTATGGATAAACAAACATTAATCTCAGTAGAAGATTATCCATATCGGGTATAATAGCAACTTACACAACAGCTTCGTTTCTTCTATAAATATAAGAGATTTCAGCTCATTATGTACATAAGTTTGAATTCGAATATATATCAGTTTCTCTCTATACCTGTCTTTACATTACAGTCTTTATTTTATAACACGTTATCAGCACGAGACTCTGCCATCTCGAGCAAATACTTTGAAAGTATCTGACAATATGGATAATCCTCAAATTATGTTTGGATCAAAGACAAATTATGAAGATATTTGTGTGATTGATAGTGGAACAACTCATGCCATATTCAGGGATCAGAAATACTTTTATTATTTGCATAAGGAAAAAGCAAGTGTTTCAACAATTTCTGGTAATATAAGTTTGATTGAAGACTCCGGAAGAGCCATTATCTTTTTGTCTAAGGGAACAAAATTTATTATAGACAATGTATTATTCTCCTCCAAGTCCCGAAGAAACTTGTTGAGTTTTATAGATATCCGCTGAAATGGGTATCATGTTGAGACAATAGATGAAATGAATGTGGAATATCTTTGTATTACAAAGAATATTTCTGGCCAGAAATGCATTGTAGAAAAGTTACCAACTTTATCTTCTGGCTTATACTATTCAAAAATTAGTACAGTTGAAGCACACTCTATCGTAAACCAGAAGTTTATGCATTCAAATACTTTTGTGCTTTGGCATGACCGTTTGGGCCATCTTGGATCAATAATGATGAGACGAATTACTGAAAATTCGAGTGAGCATCCATTAAAGAATCTGAAGATTCTTACAAATGACGAATTTTCTTGTGATGCTTGTTATCAAGGCAAAATGATCACTAGACCATCACCAATGAAGGTTGGCATTGAATCCCCTGCTTTTTTAGAGCGTATACATGGGGATATATATGGACCTATTCACCCACCAAGTGGGTTGTTTAGATATTTTATGGTCCTAATAGATGCATCTTCAAGATGGTCTCATGTGTGCCTACTATCATCTCGCAACCTGGCGTTTGCAAAGCTATTAGCCCAAATAATTCGATTAAGGGCACAATTCCCAGATTATCCTATAAAGGCTCTTCGCCTTGATAATGCTGGAGAATTCTCATCTCAAGCTTTTGATGATTATTGTCTATCAGTTGGGATAAAAGTTGAACATCCTGTAGCTTATGTTCATACTCAAAATGGCCTTACAGAGTCATTTATTAAACGACTGCAATTGATAGCAAGACCACTACTTATGAAAACAAAGTTGCCCACTACTGTTTGGGGCCATGCTATCTTGAATGCAGCATCACTTATCCGTCTCAGACCGACACATTATAATAAATATTCTCCGTCACAATTAGTTTTTGGTCATGAACCAAATATTGCCCATCTACGAATTTTCGGATGTGCTGTATATGTGCCAGTAGCACCACCACAACGCAGTAAGATGGGATCAGAGAGAAGGATAGGAATATATGTTGGGTTTGAGTCACCCTCTATTATTCGCTATCTTGAACCATTGACATGAAATTTATTTACTGCTCGATTTGCAGATTGTCGGTTTGATGAAACAAATTTTTCACAAGTAGGGGGAGAGAAAAAGGAAATCAAAAGAGAAATTGTGTGAAAAATTTCATCATTATCTCACTTTGATCCACGTTCCCCTATATGTAATCAGGAGGTCCAGAAGATCATCCATTTACAGAATATAGCAAATAAAATGCCAGACGCATTTACTGATTTGAAAAGGATAACTAAGTTACATATCCCTGCAGAGAATGTGCCTATCCGAATTGATGTCCTAGTAGGACCATCTACTAGCATGAAAGCTAGTGAACCTAAAGCACACCTGAAGCGTGGTAGGCCTTTGGGTTCTAAGGATCGAAATCATCGAAAAAGAAAGTCGACAAATGATAAGCACAATACTATGAAGGGATCTCATGAAGAGACCCAAGATCTGATTAGTTATGAGATTCTTGAAGAAATCTATTAACCCGAAGCTCATGTGAGTGAAGAACTTTTAATAAGTTCGACCGGTGATGGGATTAATTTAAATCGATTTGAAATAGTGGTGGATAATATTTTTGCATATAATGTTGCACTTAATATTATGCAAGATTGTGAGGATCTTGAACCTCGATCTGTCGAAGAATGTCGATAAAGATCTGATTGGCCAAAATGGCAAAAGGCAATTCAATCTGAATTAAAGTCACTTGCTAAAAGAGAGGTCTTTGGACCAGTAGTCCAAACACCTGCGGGTATAAAACCAGTTAGTCATAAATGAGTTTTTGTGCGAAAAAGGAATGATAAAAATGAAGTTGAAAGATATAAAGCTCTCCTTGTTGCACAAGGATTCTCACAACGACCTGGAGTCGATTTTGATGAAACATATTCACCTGTTATGGATGCCATAACATTTCGATATCTCATCAGTTTAGCACTACATGAAAAGCTTGAAATATATCTAATGGATGTAGTTACAACTTATCTGTACGGTTCACTTGATAATGAAATTTATATGAAAATTCCTGAAGGATTTAAAATGCCTGAAGCAAAATCTCAGGAAATGTATTAAATCAGATTACAAAGATCTTTGTACGGTTTAAAGCAATCTGGACACATGTGGTATAATCGCCTTAGCGAATATTTGCTGAAAGAAGGCTACATAAATGATGTTATTTGTCCATGTATTTTTATAAAGAAAATAACATCAGAATTTGTTATACTTGTTGTTTATGTTGATTACATAAATCTTGTTGGAACTCCAGAAGAGCTCCAAAAGGCAATTGAATATCTTAAGAAAGAATTTGAGATGAAAGATCTTGGAAAGACAAAAGTTTGTCTTGGTCTGCAAATTGAACATTTAGCAGACGGGATCTTTATCCATCAATCTGCCTATACAGAAAGGGTCTTAAA